>WFMF01000340.1:0-20483 GCA_011033025.1 Beroe forskalii
TTGGCACTGCCTGTCCTCCATAGAGTCTCATCACCACTTCCCCTTTGCAGCCTTAAAACTTCATCCCACCGAAACTCCACGGCCACCATCCACTTCTTATCGTATTCCATAGGTAATCATGGCATTAATGCCATTCAGAGCAACCGCTAAGAATTTTGCATTTAATGGCAAATCTTCTCATCAAGTGATTATGCAGTAAAAATATTAGCAATGAATCACCGTTACTACTAATCAATTAGGCTTTGATGGGCCATGGTCGGGATTATCAAAGAGTAATTTGACTTTATATATGCGATGACAAAGGTTCTGTGTCCTGATGACTTTTTGTAAATTTTTACCTCTTGTATCTCAAATGATTGATTTAGCTGTTCAGTCTCTGGGTAATTTGAAATACATCCATAATATAACGGGCGTTATGTTCTGTATTTCATTGTTTGAATCTCAGAGCCTGTTCTAGCTTCTTGTGAGTATAAGAGAGACAGCTAAGAACCTGCAAATTAAATTTCTATTATCGTCTCAAAATCATGAAGCTTTTAGTTTAACTATCAATATGATTTATACGGAGCCACTGCTGTGAGCTGTACAACTGTAGAATTTTCTGATTCATTACTTTGGTATTGCAGAGTGTAGTTTTCAATTTGTAAATCATCTGTATCAATCAGAATAGAAATTTCCATGTATGCACAACTACAATGAGGATTTTCAATGAATACGCGTATTTTCTCAAAATCTTGTTTTCCGATCTGTTTGGTTAATTTGCGGCGCGGCGTAACGCCGCGCACGTACTCAAGAAAGCTTGGTCAGAAATAGGGGTGTCGTTTCGCGACACCCCTGGTTAGGGGAAGTTAGAGCAAGTACCATACCATTGGCGATCACCATTGGTAGTTGGTACCAATACCATTGGATGCCAGTGGTACCATTTAAATGGAGCCAATGGCGCCATTAAGAAGTGATACTAAAGTCGAGATCACCATTTAGTCTTAGAGGGTAGAAGCACCAATGGTGCCATATTGGCAACGATATGGCACCTGCATCGTTACGCGTCGATCGAATGAATTGATCAAATGAAAAACGCACACAATCGCTCGCGCTTGCTTTTTTGCGCGGACGTCTTCGTAAAAGTGTATTGTGCGCGTATTTCATTTGATCAATCCATTTGATCGACGCGGAACGATGAAACCACCTGATGCCATTAGTGCCAATGGCGCCAATGGTACCAATGGAGATAGGGTGCACCATTGGTGCCATTTCAGCAATCACCATTGTGCATTGGTACCAATGGAGATCCATTGGTGCCATCTAGTGGCACCATTGGCACCAATGGCGCCATTGGTGATATGTGATATATGCTACTCTGTATGACACTTTCGCCTTTATTTTTTCCGATTTATCTTTTTCGAGTTATTTTTTTCGAGTTATTTTTTTTCGAGTTATTTTTTTCGAGTTATTTTTTTCGAGTTATTTTTTTCGAGTTATTTTTTTTCGATTTATTTTTTTCGACTTATTTTTTTCGAGTTATTTTTTCAAGTTATTTTTTTCGAGTTATTTTTTTCGAGTTATTTTTTTCGAGTTATTTTTTTCGAGTTATTTTTTTCGAGTTATTTTTTTCGAGTTATTTTTTTCGAGTTATTTTTTTCGAGTTATTTTTTGTCGGGTTATTTTTTTCGGGTTATTTTTTTCGAGTTATTTTTTTCGAGTTATTTTTTTCGAGTTATTTTTTTCGAGTTATTTTTTTCGAGTTATTTTTTCGAGTTATTTTTGTCGGGTTATTTTTTCGGGTTATTTTTTCGAGTTATTTTTTCGAGTTATTATTTTTCGATTTATTTTTTCGAGTTATTTTTTCGAGTTATTTTTTTCGAGTTATTTTTTTCGAGTTATTTTTTTCGAGTTATTTTTTTCGACTTATTTTTTTCGACTAATTTTTTTCAACTTGTTTTTTCGACCAGTTTTTTTTTTTCGATAATAATGGGTCGGGCAATGTCAGAAAAAGAGGCCCTTAAGTTTCTGTTTAGGGATCGTTCACATATTACGTAATCAATTTTTGCCCGATTTTAACCCCCCCCCCCCCCCCCCCCCGTAATCAAGTTTACAGTAGTTGTATTTGTTACAATAACATTTAACGTAATCATTTGGAAACCCCCCCCCCCCCTAGGTGATTACGTAATATGTGAACGATCCCTTATAGTGTTTCTGAGTGATGTTTATCTTAACAAGCGCCCTATTCTGTGCCGCGTGCATGTGTCAGTGTGCACTGCGCCAGTGCGCCGTCGTTTGTTCTTTTCTCGGCCGATGACAGACTCGTAGTCGTAAGAATCTTCCTAAGCCCGCATAGGTGTGCATACGCGCGCCGCGCTACCTTCCCCTAACCAGGGGTGTTTGGAGCAAGGCGCGGCGCGCGCGTAAAACTAGGGATCTGGTTAGAGCAACGCGCTACCCTACGTTCTGAGGAAGCGTGCCGCCCAACGCAGACAGGGATATACGTGTTTAGCAAGTAAGAATCAGCGCCGCACTGGCGTCAGCGGCTTACTCAAAGTTCAAACAAGATAACCCTCTTCTGCGCGCGGTGCACGCCGATCGGCGTTAGCACCTGGTTTGGTGAAGTCAGCGGGTCATACAACGTTTCCTAAGCCCGCCTAGGTGTGCGTACGCGCGCCGCGCTACCCTACGGGACACCTGTTCCGGGACACCTGTTCTGATTGCTAAACACGTATATCCCTGTCTGCGTTGCGCCGCGCGGCGCGCTTCCCGTAGGGAAGCGCCGCGCGCGTACACACACCTATGCGGGCTTAGGAACTGTTCTGAGGAAGCGCGCCGCGCAACGCAGACAGGGATATACGTACGGTGTTCTAAAAGGGCCAAACTGAAAATAGTCATTTGGTACATTTGATATTTGATACATATTTGATACCTATTTTTTCATTTGGCCCTTTTGGAACAGTGCAGGTGTTCCAAAAGGGCCAAATTGGCCCCTATAGAACAGCACGTGTTCCAAAAGGGCCAAAGTGGCCCTTTTAGAATAGCTTCGTGTTCCAAAAGGGCCAAATGAACAAAAACGGTCAAAATGCTGAGTTTTGAAAGTGTTCTTGGGGTTGAAAGGCATTTAAAACTATGTACGAGTTTGTTGACCATCTAAACAAGCTATAAAAACATGATTGTTTCATGTAAAAGTTGTTTTTGGTATACTTAGCCATCCTGGAATGAAATTAAGGTAAATTGCCAAATTTTCACATAGCATTAACATTCCATTTTCTAAAAGCCTGTTTAGGTGCTTAATAAACATTTGAAAGCTGTAGAATCTTTGAGGAACTAAAACAAATGGAAAACATAGCATTTTGGTCTGTTTGATTACATTTGGCCCTTTTGGAACACGAAGCTATTCTAAAAGGGCCACTTTGGCCCTTTTGGAACACGTGCTGTTCTAAAGGGCCAATTTAGCCCTTTGGAACACCTGCACTGTTCCAAAAGGGCCAAATGAAAAAATAGGTATCGAATATGTATCAAATATCAAATGTACCAAATGACTATTTTCAGTTTGGCCCTTTTAGAACACCGTATATACGTGTTTAGCAAATACGACGTACGACAATCTTTCCGAAGCCCGCATAGGTGTGCGCATGCAGCGCTTTCCTCCCTCAGGAAGGGCCAGCGCAATGCGAACAGGGATATACGTGTTTAGCAAGCGAGTCTCCCATTTCCTAAGCCCGCATAGGTGTGTGTGGCAAGTCTCCCATACTGAACTGTGAACTGTGAATTTATTTTTTTTCGAGTTATTTTTTTCAAGTTATTTTTTTTCAAGTTATTTTTTCGATTTATTTTTTTCGATTTATTTTTTTCGAGTTATTTTTTTCGAGTTATTTTTTTCGACTTATTTTTTTCGAGTTATTTTTTTCGAGTTATTTTTTTCAAGTTATTTTTTTCGATTTATTTTTTTCAACTTATTTTTTCGACTTATTTTTTTTGTGTCCACTCTCGGACACCATATGCAGGTTCAATTGACCTTTTAAACCATATTTGTTCATCTTTAATTATATTTTTCTAATTCTGACTTTGGATTGGTAGTGCCTTGTGAAGGTATGTAATGGTAGTGAAGGATTCAGTTTGCCAGATTTTATTCTATTTTGGACACCTTGGAAATAAGGTGTGGAAACGAAGGACGAAGTTTAGTAGCTAATTTTATAGAATGAATCGTGTTATTTATTAGTAAAATTATTATATTATATTATTATCTGCACATGCACTTTTCTTTTTGTGCATGAGTTGCCATGGGCGGGATGTACAAAAACCATACCTTATTGGCCTTTATTTAGCCGGCCTTTTTTTTAACCGGCCTTTTTTTTAACGGGCCCTATGGACAAAAATTGAATGATTTTTGAACTGTTTTAACCGGCCCCTTGGACAAAAATTTTTCTGGAGGTTGCCAGATCAAGGAATTTTTGCTCTGAAATGACCACTAAAACCCTTTTATACTTGATAAATTGCATCAAAAGACCCAAATCCCGGTCTGGTATTATGATTTAGCATCGTTATCGTGTTATGTAATGCCGTTCCAGTAAATTTCACACTATATAAGCCAAGTCATAAAAAGTTTTATTTTACCTAAATTAACTGGCCTTTAATTTGACCGGCCCAACTTTAACTGGCCTTTTTTTAACCAGCCCTTTGGACAAAAAATTTCAAAGCCATTTTTTTCCTTAAGGGCTGGTTAAATAAAGGCCAATAAGGTACCCAATTTGCGACATTATAAGTAAGATACTGAATTGAATTGGCACTCAACCTAAGGTTTAAGGTGAACTGCATGGTGTCAGGGATGGGTCAGAAGGTATGTTTAAGGCATTCAAGTTGTATTAGAAACTTAAAAGCATTTCATTTTAAATGCTGTTGGGGGTGGTGATGTGTTCTTTCATCATGGTGAATTCAATTTTTGTTCCAGTTAAACTTTAGTCAGTATTAAGGGTGAAAGGAGTTGTGAATTTTAGTCCAATGGATCCATCATGTCCAATGGACATGTCTAATGGGTGTCCATTCATGGACATCCAATGGACAACTATTCCATCAGTGAAAATGTACGATGGTGTTCAATGGATCAATTGGATCCATTTTTGATGTTCAATGAACATGTTCAATGGATCCAATGGATTTTCAATGGATCCATCTGAGTTGATCCAATGGACAGAATCACCCAACATGGTTTGGTAGATGGACTTCAGTCTGGTTTATTTGTTCAACAGATTCATTGGATCCATTGCACATTGTGTCCATTGGATCCAATGGTTCCATTTTGTACATTGGACACAATGGATTCATTGGACACTTGCACTATAGATCTAATGGATCCATTTGACACAATGGGTCCAATGGACTCAATGTGCAAAAGACCCAATGGGTTCAGGATGGGTAAGGGGTGGGTTCGTGTGGGTTTGGTGGGTTCAGGTGGTCGGATTAGGCTAAAATAGGTGAGTTGCTTTCATAATGAGTTAATTTTACTGAAAAATGGTTAAATTTCTTGCAAATAAATGGCTACAAAGTAGTGTTAATAAGAATCAAATGCTAAGAGCACATATAAGTAAAAGAATTTTCTTTGTTTTTGTCCTTAAATTTTTTTCAACACTGGACTGAGTACCCAAACCTACAACTCCTCAGCAAGTATTCAGTATAGGATTTGGCAGTATCCAAGAAGACCGACCACCATCGCGGAATTCCGCCCATTCCACGGAGAATTCCATGGTAAAATTCCGCCTGGAATTCCGCCCGGAATCAACAGCAGAATCATGGTAGGAAGATCCTGCGTGGAATTAACAGCGGAATATTATGGTCAGAAGATTCTGCGCAGAATTGAACTTTACAAGTCAATGTTTAAATCATTAAATTGCGAATTGGTATTAGCAGGTCAACAAGCGAAGGTAAATTGAGCGATCCGTCGAGGCCAGTATCACGTCAGTATCGCGCCAGTATCAGGCCAGTACTACGCCAGTATCACGCCAGTATCGCGCCAGTATCAGGTCTACCTCACACCATTATTGCGCCAGTAGCTCGCCAGTAGCGCGCCAGTAGCACGCCAGTAGCGCGCCAGTACCACGCCAGTACCACGCCAGTAGCACGCCAGTATCACGCCAGTCGACACTAACTTAGAGCCAGGACGCCAGTAGCACGCCAGTATCAGATCATATACTGGCGTGTTACTGGCGTCCTGGCTTTAAGTTAGTTTCGACTGGCGCGATACTGGCGTGATACTGGCATGCTACTGGCGTGATACTGGCGCGATACTGGCGTGCTTGTCTGTAACAAAGGATCGCATAGCAGATTAGCAGCAGCAAAGAAATGATGTCCACAGATGAAATGGGTGTTGCTGGTCACGTGACCCATATGCCTAGCAAGCAAGGGTGGACAGATTGAGACTGTCTGGTAGGGCTGATTGGGTGTCCGATTCTCTATTTTCATGCCATGCCTATAGGTCACGTGAACAGGACCCAGGTCAACACCCATTCTATCTGTAGACATCCGTTGTTTGCTCTGACTCTCTTTGCCTTGACCCTGGACACGTGTTGCTTTGACACGTGGTTGTCTTGATGTTGACTCAATGACTCTGCTGTTAATTCCGAGCAGAAGCTTCCGACCATGATTTCATGCAGAATCTTCCTACCATGATCCCACTGTTCTTCCGGGCAGAGTTCCGCGCGGAATTTCACCACGGAATTCCGTGATGGTGGTCGGGCTTCTTGGATACTGCCTGGATCCAATGGACATGTCCAATGCTGTTCAATGGATCCAATGAATCTGTTGAACAAATATAATACCAGACTGAAGTCCATCTCCCAAACCGTGTTTGGTGATTGTGTCCATTGGATCCACTCAGATGGATCCATTGAATATCCATTGGATCCATTGAATATGTCCATTGAACAACAAAAATTAATCCAATGGATTTATGGGATCCATTGAACACCAATTGGACAATTTTACCGATGGACATATTGTTCAATGGATGCCCTTATTGTCCATAAGATGTCCAATAGACGTCCATTGGATGTCCAATAGACATACATTGGACAAAATTCACACTTCTTGTGACCCTTTTACCCTAGAGTCCTTATTTAAACTACCTTAATCCTAAATGAATGCAGGGAGTGCCCATATTTTATATTCTATCAATCCAGGCAGTCCGAAATTCACACAAATTTTGATAATTTCCATTTTCTGTCAAGCATTCACTGCAGCCAAAGGATGCTCTTGCCTTGTCAGCTGAATCACATCCCCGGTTCAGTGATTGTAATCTTGGTTATCTAAGGTTTGAAGAGAGAGAAAAGGGTGGTATAATGGAAGCAATTGAAGTTATTTACTGTAAAACCGATGATATGAGAGTGGTATAATGGAAGCAATTGAAGTTTTTTACTGTAAAATGATATGAGCAAGAACGTGAAGGTTAAAACTGCCGAAACGGCTTTTTTTCGAAGCATTAGTAACGTGAATGTTGTATATTTTGAAGTGACGTTGCAGCAGTTTTAATCGTCGTGTGCTTTCTCATATCATGGGTTTTACAGTAAAGAACGCTTTAAACCGACTGCCGACCATCACAACCAAACCCCTTTTTGGTTTTGGAAAAGAAAAGTTTATTATTATTATTATCATTATTATACTATTATTATTTATATTAAAATAACGGAAATAGTTTTCACGGACATTAATATTCACGCCGAGGTGCTCAGTGTGACTGTGATGTCCGTGATAATTATGTCCCATAAGGTAAGTGTCGAGCTAACTATTCAATCCTTTTGAGAATGGAACTAGACTTAGAGCGAGTTGGTGATATCTTGGGAGTCACTACCCTCATTGGTGCGGTAGTTGCACAAGTGCCTCAAATAATAGCCATCCTCAAATCAAAGAATGTTGAAGGACTAAGTTTCAATGGATTTGTTATTGAAACTTTCTCGTAAGTAACTCCAGATATATATGAATTTGGTCATGCCCATTGAGCATCGTTCATTCTGGGAAGTTTCATTACAGTATGTAACACTTGAAATATACTGAAAACAGTTTTCCTCAAGTTAAAAACTGTCAATGGTGTGCTTCACAACCCTTTTCACTACCCTTTTGACAAGGTGCCTTTGACTGATGAGCACACATATACGTGAACTCTTCATAATATATGTTTGCATACGCTTATAAATATCTCTGCAGGCTCACCATCCAAGTGCTCTACTTCGTTGCTAAGAAGTATGCTTTTACAGCATATGCTGACATCTCCTTACTGTTGATCCAAGATTACCTTCCATATGTAGAAATTACATTTGAGTCTAATTTATTATTTAGTTTGTATCAATTGAAAAACACACATCAAGTACATACAAGCAGTAGGAACAACTGAAAAATACTTGAATTGCTCGGTAAAAGGGACAAAGGAGTTGTAATTCTTCTCAAAACTCCAATGGATTCATTTGATCAATCGTGTCCAATGAATCCATTGGATGTTCATTGTTCAATGGATTCATTTGAGTGGATCCAATGGCAGCATTGGACACAATCGCCCAATCCTGAATTATCATTACACTTTCAGATTACGTGCTGATAGTGCTATTGATGTTGTACTCTAAGCTGACGTTCATGGAATATGGACAGGTGGCTGGTTACGTCTTTGCTCTTGGTTCTGTTCTCATGGGGACTATTTCTGAGGACCTGGTGGTCAGCACTATGGTATGTCACCATGACAACGTGTACACTGTACTATGGTATGTCACCATGACAACGTGAACATTGTACTATGGTATGTCACCATGACAACGTGAACATTGTACTATGGTATGTCACCATGACAACGTGAACATTGTACTATGGTATGTCACCATGACAACGTGTACATTGTACTATGGTATGTCACCATGACAACGTGAACATTGTACTATGGTATGTCACCATGACAACGTGAACATTGTACTATGGTATGTCACCATGACAACGTGAACATTGTACTATGGTATGTCACCATGACAACGTGTACATTGTACTATGGTATGTCACCATGACAACGTGTACATTGTACTATGGTATGTCACCATGACAACGTGTACATTGTACTATGGTATGTCACCATGACAACGTGTACATTGTACTATGGTATGTCACCATGACAACGTGTACATTGTACTATGGTATGTCACCATGACAACGTTTACATTGTGCTATGGTATATCACCGTGACAACGTGTACATTGTACTATGGTATGTCACCATGACAACGTGTACATTGTACTATGGTACTATGGTAGGTCACCATGACAACGTGTACATTGTACTATGGTATGTCACCATGACAACGTGTACATTGTACTATGGTAGATCACCGTGACAGGTTTTATATTATAAGAAAATTGTACTTTGGTAAGTATGTCATCAAGATTATAATCCATAAAAATTTCGTTAAGCTGGATAAATTTGATAACTGCACATGGGAAAAATTTTTTGAGCTATCTCGCTTCCTTCTTGGAGAAAATGTGCTAAAAATGACTTATTTCCTCGAAAAAAAAGCAAGAAGATTTCGTTTATGACGTCATAAGTTTTAACTTGTTTCAGCAAGGAGTAGTGCTACTGAACATTGCCAGCAAAGTTTCCTTCATCTCCAGCATCTTGGAATCCAAAGACACCTCTGCAATGGAGCCGGCTGGATGGGCCATCTTCGTGTACAGCAATTTGGGTACGGGTGCACACGATACTTTAATAAATACTTTTATGAACATTAATCCATTTAATACCCTCCAACTGGACTCTATTTCTAGGCTCACCAAAACCGTTCGACGATTGGCGTTGTAACCCCCTGCTCAAGTGGTTATGGTGAATCCATTTTGTCAGTTCGAATCCACATTTAACTACTTACTTACTTAACTAAACCTCTCGCAGTCCGAAACAACTTTATCCTGCTGTAACTTGGAATCAACAAAACTGACGTATTTCTTAGGGTTTCCATTATCTACTTGAAATCTTTTATCTAGACAAATAGATAATTTTTTTGCCATTATCTAGATTATCTAGATAAACTAGATAATTTTTGAATCCGAAATTTATCCATTTTTGACAAAATTTTCAATGTTAGAAATGCACAACTGTTGCATTGTCGGTTATTAGAATGAATGATATTAATGACCACCAAAAGTTTATGGTGATATTAGGATTCTGAATGGAGTTCAGGACATTCATTGCTTCATTTTGATTGAGTTGAAATCAGTAATAAAACATCAGTTCTCCCAATCCCATGACAAACTTAACAACATTATCTACCAATTAGTTGCAATGAATACTTGCATAATTCATCGGAAAAGAGTAAATTAATGTGGAAATAAAGTAAATTTCATGATGATGGCCTCGGAGTTTTTTGGAATGCTGTTAAAATTGATAATAACTGAATAAGAAACGAATTAAATTCCCTCGTATTAAATCATCATAACTATCAAAGTTGACGGTTTACTTGATTCTACAGCTGAATGCTTTAATTTTGACCATTTTGTAGGTTAGTTTCAAATAAGCAATCACTTTGCCATAGCTGGAGGCTACTTTCGTACATATTTACAGCTTACTTTTTGTCAAAGGGTGTCATTAGTTTAACAGAAATTGGAAGCGAGTGTTAGGTATTAAACTTTCGTTAAAATGGCAAATGACGATTTGTAAGATGTTATGTGATAAGATACTTTAAACAACACCTTCTAATTCTGTAGTTATTCATTTCAGTTTAACAGAGGTCAAATTATCAGTAAAACAGATTGTACTTGAAGCCAAACAGCCTGCCCATGATTCTGGAGGCCCTAAAAATTGAACTATGTTCATATAGAAGTATGAAATGAGTTGTCCAAGTCCACTTATGCATAGCCATAAATTGTCCTGATACCTTAAATCTCCGAAACGGCTATGAAAAATGAACAGATTGGAAATTTTGAATACTTGAAATCCTACAATTATTGACGAATTTCTGAAAAAAGGGCGATTTTAGCTGAAATTTCTTGGCAAAAAGGGATATGAAATTTATCTAGATATCTAGTACAAATTATCTAGATAAATAGACAATGATTTTTTTGCAAATTATCTAGATAATCTTATCTAGATAATATCTAGATGGAAACCCTAGTATTTCTTAATTTCTACAACTTATCGACGTGAATTCGCGTGCTGAAATACAGCAACCGGCTCCCATTTCATGTGCATTAATAGTATTGGAACTTACATTTCAATGTAATCAAGTTGAATATCCCATGTAACTATTAAATTCTTGAAATCCCCTAATTTTAAAGTCTGTGTCCCCTTAATATCAATCGCGAAAACGTCACTCCGTCCGTACGTACGTCCCCTCATGATCATCACAGATCTTCAAAATTATTGCGAATTTTATAATCATTAGGCTTTCGGTTGCCAATAATATAACTTTTATAGGCTGAACATACCCAACCGTGCCGAATTCTCAAGTTCTCCTAAATTATGAAAGTTCTAAATTAATGGGCTGTTGAGCAATTCGTAGGTACATACCGCAGTACGTACCGCGGTATGTACCGATTAGTTAGAACATGTTCCGTGGTACATACCCCGGAACATATCCTAACTAGTCAGTACATACCGCCTCTGCGCGCGCATTCATTCCCAGTGAGATGTAACCCCTCTTTTCAGTTCGCATCTTCGTGGGAGCTTTGGTGCTGAAAGACAACACTATCGTGGCTCAGCACGTTGTGAATGCGGTGGCTAACTTCACTGTCTTGATGCTGGTGTTCAAGTACCGGGATGGCAAGAAGGAGGTGGAGAAAAAGGAGGAGTAGTTCATATTGTGTTTACTGGGCGGAATGGGATGTCATGGGGGTATTCTTATATTGTCATTCATTTATCTAGTTGTTTTACATGTCATATCCAGATGAAAATAACTTTGCAAAGGAATGTGCGTGGTTTTTATTTTTATATGGTAGTTTTACCTTCTTTATTTTTAGGGATTCTTTTCGGGATATTCTCTCAAATTTGCTAATAATTTCACAGACGTTTTCTACTTTTGTTACTAGGCGTGAGGTCTTCTCATTTTTAAATCTGATCAGAAATTTAAATCTAATAAATCTTATCAATACTGTAATAGATGTAATTAGAAGTATAAATTTATTTTTTGTAAACTCACGATTGGGTGCTATACCACTAATTAGCTAATTTAAGGGCTTCTAAAGAAAATTTAAGAACATAAAAATTTAGGGAGCAAGTTAAAATGTTTAATGATATGATATAGTTTTAAATCAGGAGCTTTCGCAAATCATGTGATTATTGTCGTCAGCTGAAAATATGAGTGGTGTCAGGGGGTGGGAGGTGGGAGGTGGGTGAGCAGGTGACGGGATAATCATATACAATATCACTAAAAAATTATAACAAGAACGAACACTGGTGTCTGTAGTTAGGGAAGAGTATTGCTGAGTCAGTAGATTTGAAGGTGGAGGAGATCCTGGGAAGGATGGGGTCCTAGAGGGGACTGCACTTGGGAGTGCTGTCTGTTCTGTTCATGGAGGGTTTCCTCGTGGTTTAATGGCAAAATGGCAGCCTGTTCAGTCAAGTCTAGGTGGGAGCGGGAGGGGAGGGTCTTGAGGATTTGGATGGGAAGGAGCAGACTTCATCCTGTCTGTGGTGTCGTCAACTGCGTTGTTCAGTCTGTAGCATCTCTCGTGTTCTTTCATTCTGTCGAGGAGGGGGCGGTAGTTCTTTCTGCTGTACTTGGCGGGGCAGTCGAGGCAGCTGATCTCGTAGATGGTGTTGGGAGTCTGGGAGGAGGGAGGAGTAGTCTTTGTCTTGGTGAGGAGGTTCCGGAGGGAGGTGTCGGATGAGAAGGTGACGTCGATGTCGTGTTGGTTGAGGATCTTCTTGATGGGTTTGGTGAGGGATGGATGGATGTAAATATCGTGCTAAGGGTGAGAACCCTCATCTAAGCAGCCACATGGTTCACTCAGGTACAGGAAACTGTACGGGAGGGTTAAATGAGGAGCTGCCCATTGCAGCGAAGTCTCGAACGAATAAAGTATGGATTATACTTCCTCAACCATCACTGGCTTGATTATAGTTAGATCCTTCGTTATCTGTCATTGGCTGTCACAGCTGTTGACCTCAAAATTAGTATTCGCACTGAAAATCTCAAAAATAGATCTTCTAACTTTCTAGGTTTATTCAATGAGTGATTTTTCATTGAAACATTTAACACTCAGATTAGATCAATGAGAAATATGACAAGTAAAGTTAAAAAACCGTTTATTGTAGCAATAAAACTATGCTTGGAAATTTTCAAATTTTTTATCAAAATTCCTTCTCATTTCTCAGCCATCTGAAGATTAACATGGCAGATTTTTGTATTAAAACAACACGAGTAAATACTGTCATTACTGGCTACACTATCGTACAAAACGGAACCAAGATTCGCACAGTATCAGCTCCACAGGAATATCAACGGCAAAACGGGCTGGCACGGCAATTACTGTTCTGATTTGCGACGTGGCGAAACGTTCATGTAACGCGCCAGGACATATGCTAAATTTGTTGAAGGATTAGCGCGCGTGTCAAATTATACCAAACTTAGGAGGTGACCTTTTTCGAGACTTGTCACAAAACTGTCACAAATGTGTCACAAGTCTCGTGCTGTGAGACTTGGGGATTTGAGGCGATATACGACTCCCAAACCTATTATTATGGTCAGATAACATATTTGAGAGTTTCTGGAGGCCAACAGGAGCATTTCCAACCCTCGGCCACGCCCAAATCCCAAGTCTCATAAATGCGCGAAAAGTGTCACAAATCTGTCACAAGCTATGAGACTTGGGATTTTGAGGCGAAATATCAATCCAAAACACAATATTATGGTGGAATAACATATTTGAGAGTTTCTGGAGGCCAACAGAACCATTTCCAACCCTCGGCCACGCCCAAATCCCAAGTCTCATAAATGCGCAAAAACTGTCACAAATGTGTCACAAGTCTCGTGCTATGAGACTTGGGGATTTGAGGCGATATACGACTCCCTAACCTATTATTATGGTCAGATAACATATTTGAGAGTTTCTGGAGGCCAACAGAAGCATTTCCAACCCTCAGCCATGCCCAAATCCCAAGTCTCATAAATGCGCGAAAAGTGTCACAAATCTGTCACAAGCTATGAGACTTGGGATTTTAAGGCGAAATATCACTCCAAAACACAATATTATGGTGGGATAACATATTTGAGAGTTTCTGGAGTCCAACAGAAGCATTTCCAACCCTCGGCCACGCCCAAATCCCAAGTCTCATAAATGCGCGAAAACTGTCCCAAATGTGTCACATTCACAAGTCTCCTGCTATGAGACTTGGGATTTGGGCGTGGCCGAGGGATGGAAATGCTTCTGTTGGCCTCCAGAAACTCTCAAATATGTTATTCCACCATAATAATAGGTTAGGGAGTCGTATATCGCCTCAAATCCCCAAGTCTCATAGCACGAGACTTGTGACACATTTGTGACAGTTTTCGCGCATTTATTAGACTTGGGATTTGGGCGTGGCCGAGGGTTGGAAATGTTTCTGTTGGTCTCCAGAAACTCTCAAGTATGTTATCCAACCATAATATTGTGTTTTGGAGTGATATTTTGCCTTAAAATCCCAAGTCTCATAGCTTGTTACAGATTTGTGACACTTTTCGCGCATTTATGAGACTTGGGATTTGGGCGTAACCGAGGGTTGGAAATGCTTCTGTTGGCCTCAGAAACTCTCAAATATGTTATCTGACCATAATAATAGGTTGGGGTGTATATCGCCTCAAATCTAAGTCTCATAGCACGAGACTTGTGACACATTTGTGACAGTTTCGTGCATTTATGAGACTTGGGATTTGGGCGCATGAGGGTTAGGCTTCTGTTGGCCTCAGAAACTCTCAAATATGTTATCCAACCATAATATTGTGTTTTTGGAGTGATATTTTGCCTTAAAATCCCAAGTCTCATAGCTTTATTTACAGATTTGTACTTTTCGCGCATTTATGAGACTTGGGATTTGGGCGTGGCCGAGGGCTGGAAATGCCTCTGTTGGCCTCCAGAAACTCTTAAATATGTTATCTGGCCATAATAATAGGTAAGGGAGTCGTATATCGCCTCAAATCCCCAAGTGTCATAGCACGAGACTTGTGACACATTTGTGACAGTTTTCGCGCATTTATGAGACTTGGGATTTGGGCGTAAGGGATGGAGTGGTCCCTTTGGCACTCTGAAGTTCTAAAGTATGTTATCCCACCATAATATTATTGTTTTGGGTGATATTTCTTTAAAATCCCAAGTCTCATAACTTGTTACAGATTTGTGACACTTTTCGCGCATTTATGAGACTTGGGATTTGGGCGTGGCCGAGGTCGGAAATGCTTCTGTTGGCCTCCAGAAACTCTCAAATATGTTATCTGACCATAATAATAGGTTAGGGAGTCGTATATCGCCTCAAATCCCCAAGTCTCATAGCACGAGACTTGTGACACATTTGTGACAGTTTTTGTGCATTTATGAGACTCGGGATTTGGGCGTGGCCTAGGGATGGGAATGGTCCCTTTGGCACTCTGAAACTCTAAAGTATGTTATCCCGCCATAATATTGTGCTTGGGAGTGATATTTCGCCTTAAAATCCCAAGTCTCATAGCTTGTTACAAATTTGTGGCAGTTTTTCGCATTCCTGAGGCGTCGTCAAGAGTGTGGGGTTTCTCCAAGAAGAAGAGAACACGAGCCGTGGTCAGTGGTGGTTGATCTTTCTGGATCAACTGGTTCGTGTGAACGTATCCATAGAAGAATTTTGATTTGGGCTTGATCGATAGTTGGGAATGTTTCAGCTTGTTTTGGTCTTCAGAAACTTCAAATTCGTAATCTGACCACCATTAAAGGTTTAGGAGTCATAATATACCGCCTCAAATCCCTTGGTGTTAAAATTCGAAAAAATTTTAATTGTAACATCATACGTCAGGCTGAAAGTCATTTATTCATATCAATATCATTGTACACACGAGCAGGTTTTTTAAAATTAACCTAACAATATCAAGTTTGCGACTCCTTAGTTTTAAACACGACAATAAATTTTGATTTGAGAATCATCAACAACTCCAGATATCGAAAGTATGACAAACAAATAACTGAATTGCTTTCAAAAAACAATGCATTGACAGCTGACAGAGGTAGTGATAGCAGACTGAAATTGTTTTCAATGAGTGAACAATGCCGTGCAATTTTCATAAATTTTGTGTTGTGTATGGGACTGGGAGGAAGTTACATTTCCGCGCGCGCGGCCGCGCGCATTTGGAGTGCTGAAATATGCGGCGCGGTGCGTGCGCGGCTTGTGACAAGTCTCGTAAAAGATGTTGTGAAATTTAGTGCGTAGCATGAAATGAAAATAACAGGAAAATGAGGAATATTGAAATAGATCCAAGAATTGATTAAGAAACTTTTGTCCATCGATGATAGACCAGTAACGTAGCCAGGTTTCCAGGAGTATGCAGACTAAGATTATAAGGGGCTATCCATAAAGTACGTCCGCAAAATTTCGGCTATTTTAGACCCCTCCCCCTCTTGTGGTATATGTCCCATATAACTCTGGCTGAGTGACGTCACAGATCTAAACGTCAATTTTTCTGTATCCTAAACCTAGACCTTACCATAACCCTAACCAAAACTCTAACCTTAATCCTTACCCTAACCCTAACAAATCCTGGCCCTAATCCTGACCCTAACCCTTAATCTTAAAGCGCTAGGTGCGCTTAAATGTATTTTTCTGAGTGACGTAATTATCATAGATAATGAAGAGCTCAGAGTTATATGGGACACTTGCCCCTCTTGTCCGCAACATGAAATACCTCCTTCCGGACGTCCGCATTTTCATTAAAAAATCGAATATTTTCTAGTAAAAAACAGTCAAACCAAAATTTTCGTAAATGCGGACGTCCGCATTTGGCCAAACACAACCCCCACCCTACGTCCGCAAACGTCCGCATTGGCCAGACCCCCTTCCCCCTCTTTGCGGACGTCCTTTCTGGGTGGACCCTAATTGAATTTAGAGACTTTGGTCGGTCTCTATGTAAACGGAGTCTTCATCATCTATGACAATGACGTCACTCAGAAAAAATATAAGCACATATGGCGCTTTATAGGTTAGGGTTAGGGTCGGGATTCGGGCCAGGTTTTGTTAGGTTTAGGGTAAGGATTAAGGTTAGAATTCTAGTTAGGGCCATATTTAGGTTGAAGATTCATATAAATTGACGTTTAGATCTGTGACGTCACTCAGCCCCGTTTACATGGGAGACATACCGGTATTTTGATTGAATTACGTAATAGGTACCTATTCTACCCAATATTACTCTATCTGGAAGTCTGAACAAGTTAAAAATTATTACTTATTTCATCATTTGTTATCAATTGATCAATTTCATAATATATACATAATACGATGTATACTTTTCATGTTTTCGACTCTACTTACCATACCAGCGCAGGCTTGGGCTCTGCAGTTCAATGGTTCATATTAAGAATGTGTACTTGTGCTTTGTAGTGCTTCAATTGTATCTTTTTCAAATCATGCGATTTCATAGCGTGTTAAAACAGGAAACCAATTCATCAACCATTCTGCTAACTTTAAACGTCGGACAAGTAATAGATTTATTATTATGAGATTATGCACTTCGCGCTCGGTGCAATGTTTGCTTGTTACAAAACCGCTCAAAGTCAAAAAACCATCAAAACTCCGAAACAATTAAGCTAGAAAAGTATAAAACTTTCTAATTCTATCAATTTCAGAAATATAATTTGAAATATTCAAATATTTCAAAATTCAAATGTTTTCAAAGATTCAAGGTATAGGCAGACCTGATCTCGTGTGATCAGATGCGTTGGAATGGAGTGTTCAGCGTGGAACCTTCTTATTTCTAGTTCTTAATCTGATTAAAAGTCGCTAAACCCTTCTAAATTCTACTTATTGTACCGGTGTCTTCACCGCTTGAAAGACACTCCGCTTTATCCAGAGTCCTTCTTTACTGACCTACGCTGTGTGCTAAGCAGTGCCTCATCCAGATGTGCCGTTTAGAAGCCCTGTTTCTCCGCTCCTCTGTGAGAACCGCACTCGTTTGGGTCCCACGACGTTAACTTGCAGATTCCGCGGCATGAAGCGGCGCACAACCGCATTCTCGTGGCCCAGTCTGAACCCCCAGCTGGACTCCTGGACCACGCCGTCTGAGGAGTTAAAGCGGGAGTTATTTCTACTCATCCATCACGTCATACATAATGTGATATTTCACGTTATAATTGTGTATCAGGCGAACAGGTCACGTGCTATGTCATGTGATAAGTAAGGGAAGCAGTGTCGGTCCGCGATATAACAAACTACGCAAATAAGACACTTACCAAACACTGTGACTGAAGTGTTGTGACTGGTGACGATCGCTGGGATGCCGCTGTACGCTATAACGTCTCCTGGTTGCGGGTAAATCACCACGTTCCAGCCCGGGATGAGGGTTCCCCTGTCACTCCAGTCCCTGTACACACTGGTGGGATCTGCGGGCATAAAATGAATGTAGCACTAAGGGATCGTTCACATGTTACGTAATCACCTAGGGATCTAGGTGAAGGGGTTTCCGAATGATTATGTTACAAATACATGTTATTTCAGCAAATACAGTTACTGTAAAGTTGATTACGAGGGAGAGGGGGCCGGTTAAAATCGGCAAAAAATTGATCATGTAATATGTAAAAGATCCCTTAGTAGGTATTGTGGGGCTGCTGGGCGATCATGCTTCATGGTTCGGGCATCAAATTCTTCTAATCCAAGCGAAATGCTGCTGTCCAATGTCCATGTGACTAGAATTGGTACGTCTCCCGTATCTCCATGTTAATTGAACAGGTTGCAGGAGAGTCTTCATTGTCTATGATAATGATGTCACAGTCAACAAGAATTGCGCCTGCCGGTGCATTTCTTGTTGTCCGTTGTTCCCATATGCAGGTGTTCAATTTTACTCTCCTATGTGGTTTATTTAAGGGGGGGGGGGGGGTATTTTGAAAACACGAATGTGATATAAACGATGGCCAGGACGGCTGTACGACAACTGCTCCCCTGGAAAAGGTCACGTGACCTGGAATATCACGCGGTGTGTCACGTGATTCTAAAGTATCAGTAATTGGATGATAGATATGAACTATGGGCCACAGCTGCTCCCTCGTTATCACTGTACACTGGGACGAGTAGGTGGCTCCCAGGCGAGGTAAATTGGCTCCCTGTGATTCCATCAAAAATTGACCTTGCATTGTTGCCTCAAAAGGACACTGGAAAATGAGACCATTTTATGCGCTAAATTACGAAACTACACCCAATTCACTGAAAAATCGGTTTACCCATCGATATTAAACTAAATTATGACGGAAAAACAAGTTTGATGCTCAAAATAGGTCATATGCCACTTTGGCTTGCACGCTTCGCAAGGCCATAACTTTGCCATTTTTCATCCGATTTTGACAATTAACGGGTGATGACTATTTATCTGGAATTATTTCAATGTACCTTGTGGACAAATCGAGATTATGTTAGAGCTCAGATGTGCTTATTCTGGACCTAAAAAGTCTGCTGATTCAGAATAACATCATTAGAAAATTTGAAAACCCTGTTTTCCCATGCTACTGGCCGATTAGTTTGAGAAGGTACAAAAAAATCTTGCACAAATTCAGAGATTGACTTCCTGACATATGATTGGAAAATTGGACCTACGGACTCCAAACGTCCGTCAAAATGTTGGTAACTCATGTCTTAGCCATCCTGGCCAACGCCTATCCAAAAAACGTGTTTTTAAAATTATAGGGGTGAACAGTACAGAATTAAGACAGAATACACGAATTCTCCCAGAATCACTCCAACTACGTTCAATTCTAACCCTCTCATTTGCCTTTTTGTGGGACAAAAGGGCAATTGGGGAGGAAAATATGTTTCAGCACAGCTAGCGCTTTTAGGTTGGGGTTTAGGGGCTATGTTAATTGTTAGGTTTTCGTTAGGGTACGTTTAAGGTTTCGAATTTCGATGCAAATCTATTTCATTTATTACAGTACAGAACACTTTTCCCCTATGGTTTAATTTGTCACACTACAGAACAGCAGCAGAACAGTACCTCGTTTATCATGCGTCTTGAGACGTAGGCTCCTGCACTGAGACACACGTGGCCCACGAACGTGTTGTGTTTCGGCTGACCTTCCCCGGGCCCCTTCTCATTCCCCTCCCCGAAATCTGTCGAACCCACTTTGAAATAAGTTGGGTTCTATGTTCTACTTACAATCCACCTGAAATGATCTGGGTTCTATGTTCTACTTACAGTCCACATAAATAATAACTTGAGTTCTATGTTCTAATTAAATTTAAATCCTAAAAAATAACTAAGTTAAACAGTTGCAAATTGTAAAGCATGCTTTTGACTAAGGACTACTCGCTACCTTGGATTCTAACAACTAACAGAATACCACTGACTTTTTTTT
>WFMF01000340.1:20583-45539 GCA_011033025.1 Beroe forskalii
GGGCCCCCACCCCCAGCCTTTCTGGCAAAAACTTGCATTCTACGGCTCTTGACGGCAGGGGCCCAATATAAAAGGGGTTCGATCCCTTTTGTGCCCTTGTGCCCCCCCGGCGGGCCCCTCCCTTTATGATCCCAAAGCCCTGTTTCCCGATAACAGAAACCGGATACTTTGGGTGTTTGAATCTGCTGGCTATGTCAACAAATATTGCACTGTCTCACTGTTCATCAGATTCCCCAAAAGTGCTGCTCCCCAAAAATTTAAATTTTTTGTTGGAAAATTCTTTTTTTCATTACCAAAAAACCAACATCTCTGTCATCGTTTTTTGCGGGGGCCGGGGCGAAATTATAATTAACTTTTGTGACTTTTATCCCCACGTATTTGGGGTTGATACACCTTCCTTTTGTTTTTTCTTTTTAAAAACACGCGCTTCGCCCAAAATGGCCCTAAAACGGGGGAACAAAAAAAATTACAAAAATTTGTGAGGGAAAAGAAACCCGCGTTTTTTAAAAATCCTCAGTCAATCTTTTCGAGCGATCGGCGGGCGGGTTTTAGGTTTCCTCCACAATTATTTTCCGAAGTTAAACACGTTCCCAAACAGGACCCCTTGGAAAAAAGGGGGGGGAAAAGAAAGCCCGGGAAATTTGAAAAAATTATTAGGCGACCGTGGTGGTTTGGTGGCTTGTTTTTTTGCAGGGCGGGTTTGGAACTTTTTCATTTTAAAGTACATTCGCGTGGAAATTATTTTATAAACACATGACAAAAAAAAAAGAATGCACGCTGTTGGTGTTGGTGTCATGAAAAGAATAAAATAAATCCCCGTGGCGAACGTTTGCCTAAAAAACCCGAACCCCAAAATTTTCCCAAAACACTCTGGACTTTTAAAGTTGGGAATAGCGAATAGAACTTTTCCCAATATAAAAAATTTCCCAAATACCCCCAAAAAGACCAACTATATAAATATTTCAAGCAAAAATTTATGAGGATAATAGGAGATCCTTTTTTGGGGTTTTAAATTTGAATTTAAAAAAATTGCCCCAGAATGAAAAAGATTTTGGGGAAATGGTTAAACTGGTGTCCAAATTTCCAGTTGTTCCCAGTTAATAATTCCCAAAAATAAATTTTCATGGTTTTTTAGAAACGGATATTATAGTAAACCCGGGTTCCCAAAGGGTAAAAAGGGGAATCCCTTTGGTTTCTAAATATTTAATATTCTCATAATTTTTTTTCCAAAAAAAAAAACTAGGGGTTTTTAAAAAAAAAAACCTCCAAATAAAGGAATCTTAATCATCACATTTAAATCCATTAAAGAATTTTAAATTTTTAAAAAAACTTTTACCGTGCCCAAAAAAGGGTTTTAACTTCCCACAATTATTCTGTGAAAATCACTGGAAAAAAAAACAGGGCAATTTTTTCCCTTCAAAACCAAAAAAAAGGGCAGAGAAAGAAAAAAAAATTTCCGGGTTGAATATTTAAAAAAAAGGGGGTTAAACTTTGGTGATTTATTTTCTCATACCCAGACTTTTAGTTACAAAACATGAGATACCGAATAGCGCTGAAGCCAGGACTCAATATACTCATCAACGGAACTCTCGTCATCTACCAGATGAGTTACTGATTACTTCCAAGTCTCATTGGCCACCTACTTTTGAAAAAATTACAGATAGCGCACTTAACAAAAGGCATTTTGTAACCATGATAGATGTGGGTGAGGAGGAGTCTGCCAGAACGCGGCGCAATCTTTTTGGTCATCTAAGTGCTAAAGGGAAGTTCTCAATAAACTTGTATATACATTTTCTACATTGTTCACTTTAACGCTATTTATCCCACTTAATAGTTAATCAACGTGATGAACGCTAAGTAACATTTCTCTTTATAACTTGTCTCAGTCAAAACTTAAGTTCAAATTGGGTCTAAATATTCATGCTAGGGCATTCCGTACATTATCATGATTATGCATGCAATACTAATATTCTAATAGGAAATCGAATAGTTAATATCAATTATTAAAGAGACGGTGAACAAGACAAACTGGGAGAATAACAAGCTACTAAGCTGAAAAACTATGATTTTGAAGTTTTCAAGGTTTATTTTTGGGGTTGTTGCATCTTGTATATGGCACGAGTACCATATATCAAGATATGGAGGGTGTACTGATGCAAGGCAAAGTAAGTAATCCTACAGAAACCAATCAGGTCTCATTAAAAGTTTGTTGATGGGGTATTTAAATTCGTTACGGTAAGTGAGAAGGAGCTAATTCGAGCTCAAGATTACCATGGAATCCTGGACGAGGGGAGCTCAGTCTCTTGTTACCGTGGTTACCATGTTTACTGGTCACCATGGCAACACCGTTGTGCAGGGTACCGTAACGTGTCTGTTCTTCAAGGTATTTATGGGCTTTTCTTCAGCTCATTATTAATCCTGAGGGAGGGATAGTATAGTCAATAAAGATATTGACACGATGCTGCGGACAAAATTTCTTGAATTTAAGGTTTTATCATTTAAATACTATTTCAGTTAATTAATTTGCATATGGTTGAGTAATTGAAAACCAGTACTATACGCATTCTGCAGCACACACTGGCACAATCACAAAAAAACTGCAGTTTTTAATGATTCTGAAATCTGATATGGCCCCACAGTCACAACTGATTCTTTTTAAATTTACCCTATCATTTTTATTGTGAATCTGAAATCAGAGAGTTCTAGAAATACGTTACTCTGCATAGTAGAGTGAACAAGTTTCACTGAATATAAATCACGCAAGCAAATAAATCATGCAACCAGATAATTAACATTGATTTATGATTACACAAAACCTTATACAGAATTTCATTTATCACTAATTGGTTCATTGAAAAACGTATTAATTCACGAGGCCAGATTCTTACTTTTAAGTCACGTGATTTCTGACTTTGTATTCGGAATGATCATAGCAATAAGTAAAATCACTGATAACTCTACATCGGATTACTTATGGAAGAAAGGTCAATGATGGACTGATAAATTTGATCATTCATTTATTATTTATAGCACCTACAATATCTATACTACTTACTCACTACTTTACTGAAATAAAAACTTTTCTAAACAGCCACATCCAACTTGGACAATTGAGGACACATACTAGGTACTGATAATTAGCTGAAAAATACCGGCACTTAGCCACTAACTTATAACTAGCTGATAATTACAGACACTTACTGATAATTGATGAGGTATTTGGCAGTGCTGACTGCATCGGGGGTTCCACTGATAGTTATGGTGCGGTTGGGTTCATCGCTGGGGCTGCTGATTCTGATCTGTGCTTGGGAAAGGTCTCTTATCTGCCGGATTTTAATGCCGTTCTTCCCGATAACACACCCAATAAACTGAAGATATTTGGGGACCTGTTACATCTAACATCATGATTGAATACCGAACTATGGCTTGAACTACGGTTCAGCAATGCAACCATGTTGTAGGAAACCGGTTTTATTATTAACGACTAACGGGTTATTATGCAAAACATTTATCGCTGTCACTGACGTTGGATGTACTGTACAATTACGTTCATACGTGAATTTATGAAAATTACACGGCATCGTTCACTCATTGAAAACAAATTTCAGTCTGCTATCCCTACCTCTGTCAGCTGTCAATGCATTGTTTTTTGAAAGCAGTTCAGTTATTTGTTTGTCATAGTTTCGATATCTACATATCTGGAGTTGTTGATGATTCTCAAATCAAAATTTATTGTCGTGTTTAAAACTAAGGAGTCGCAAACTTGATATTGTTAGGTTAATTAAAAAAAAACCTGCTCGCGTGTACAATGATATTGATATGAATAAATGACTTTCAGCCTGACGTATGATGTTACTATTAAAATTTTTCGCAAAGTATGCTCTTTTTGCAGTAAAATGTTTTAATACGGTTCACCAAAATGTTGACTGCCTATTTGACACAATTTTAACACCAAGGGATTTGAGGCGATATATTATGACTCCTAAACCTTTAATGGTGGTCAGATTACGAATTTCAAGTTTCTGAAGACCAAAACAAGCTGAAACATTCCCAACTATCGATCAAGCCCAAATCAAATTCTTCTACGGATACGTTCAGACGAACCAATTGATCCAGAAAGATCAACCACCACAACTCGTGTTCTCATCTCTTTGGAGAAACCCCTCACTCTTGACGACGCCTCAGGAATGCGAAAAACTGCCACGAATTTGTAACAAGCTATGAGACTTGGGATTTTAAGAAGAAATATCACTCCAAAACACAATATTATGGTGGGATAACATACTTTAGAGTTTCAGAGTGCCAAAGGGACCACTCCCATCCCTTGGCCACACCCAAATCCCAAGTCTCATAAATGCGCGAAAACTGTCACAAATGTGTCACAAGTCTCGTGCTAAGAGACTTGGGATTTGAGGCGATATGCGACTCCCTAACCTATTATTATGGTCAGATAACATATTTGAGAGTTTCTGGAGGCCAACAGAAGCATTTCCAACCCTCGGCCACGCCCAAATCCCAAGTCTCATAAATACGCGAAAAGTGTCACAAATCTGTAACAAGCTATGGGACTTGGGATTTTGAGGCGAAATATCACTCCAAAACACAATATAATGGTGGGATAACATATTTGAGAGTTTCTGGAGGCCAACAGAAGCATTTTCAACCCTCGGCCACGCCCAAGTCCCAAGTCTCATAAATGCGCGAAAACTGTCACAAATGTGTCACAAGTCTCGTGCTATGAGACTTGGGATTTTAAGGCGAAATATCACTCCAAAACACAATATTATGGTGGGATAACATATTTGAGAGTTTCTGGAGGCCAACAGAAGCATTTCCAACCCTCGGCCACGCCCAAATCCCAAGTCTCATAAATGCGCGAAAACTGTCACAAATCTGTAACAAGCTATGAGACTTGGGATTTTAAGGCGAAATATCACTCCAAAATACAATATTATGGTGGGATAACATATTTGAGTTATTGGAAGTGCAACAGGACCATTTCCATCCTCAGCCACGCCCAAATCCCAAGTCTCATTAATGCGCGAAAACTGTCACAATGTCACAAGTCTCGTCTCATGAGACTTGGGATTTGAGATATACATTCGTAAACTATTATTATGGTCAGATAACATATTTGAGAGTTTCTGAGGCCAACAGAAGCATTTGACCCTGGCCACGCCCAAATCCCAAGTCTCATAAATGCGCGAAAAGTGTCACAAATCTGTCACAAGCTATGAGACTTGGGATTTTAATCCCGAAATATCACTCCAAAACACAATATTATGGTGGGATAACATATTTGAGAGTTTCTGGAGGCCAGCAGAGCATTTTCAACCCTCGGCCACGCCCAAATCCCAAGTCTCATAAATGCGCGAAAACTGTCACAGTCGTGTGTCACAAGTCTCGTGCTATGAGACTTGGGATTTGAGACGATATACAAGTTTTCGCGCATTATGGTCAGATAACATATTTGGGAGTTTTCTGGGCCAAATGCTTCATTTCCGACCCTCAAATACCCAAATCCCAAGTCTCATAAATGTTTTGAAGAGTTTCAAAAATCTGCGCAATTTGTGACACTATGAGACTTGGGATTGAGGGGATTTCACTCCAAGGGTTGGTGGGAAATGCTTTGTTGGCCTCAGAAAGGCAAATATGGACCATTTAAATCCCAAGTCTCATAGCACGAGACTTGTGACACATTTGTGACAGTTTTCGCGCATTTATGAGACTTGGGATTTGGGCGTGGCCAAAGGTTGGAAATGCTTCTATTGGCCTCCAGAAACTCTCAAATATGTTATCCCACCATTATATTGTGTTTTGGAGTGATATTTCGCCTCAAAATCCCAAGTCTCATAGCTTGTGACAGATTTGTGACACTTTTCGCGCATTTATGAGACTTGGGATTTGGGCGTGGCCGAGGGTTGGAAATGCTTCTGTTGGCCTCCAGAAACTCTCAAATATGTTATCTGACCATAATAATAGGTTAGGGAGTCGTATATCGCCTCAAATCCCCAAGTCTCATAGCACGAGACTTGTGACACATTTGTGACAGTTTTCGCGCATTTATGAGACTTGGGATTTGGGCGTGGCCGAGGGTTGGAAATGCTTCTGTTGGCCTCCAGAAACTCTCAAATATGTTATCCCACCATAATATTGTGTTTTGGAGTGATATTGCCTAAAATCCCAAGTCTCATAGCTTGTTACAGATTTGTGACACTTTTCGCGCATTTATGAGACTTGGGATTTGGGCGTGGCCGAGGGTTGGAAATGCTTCTGTTGGCCTCCAGAAACTCTCAAATATGTTATCTGACCATAATAATAGGTTAGGGAGTCGTATATCGCTCAAATCCCCAAGTCTCATAGCACGAGACTTATGAGACACATTTGGTGAAACTAAAGTATGTTATCCCACCATAATATTGTGTTTTTATGAGCATTTTGAGACTTGGGATTTGGGCGTGGCCGAGGGTTGGAAATGCTTCTGTTGGCCTCCAGAAACTCTCAAATATGTTATCTGACCATAATAATAGGTTAGAGTTGTATATCGCTCAATCCCCAAGTCTCATAGCACGAGACTTGTGACACATTTGTGACAGTTTTCGCGCATTTATGAGACTTGGGATTTGGGCGTGGCCGAGGGTTGGAAATGCTTCTGTTGGCCTCCAGAAACTCTCAAATATGTTATCCCACCATAATATTGTGTTTTGGAGGATATTGCCTTAAAATCCCAAGTCTCATAGCTTGTTACAGATTTGTGACACTTTTCGCGCATTTATGAGACTTGGGATTTGGGCGTGGCCGAGGGTTGGAAATGCTTCTGTTGGCCTCCAGAAACTCTCAAATATGTTATCTGACCATAATAATAGGTTAGGGAGTCGTATATCGCCTCAAATCCCCAAGTCTCATAGCACGAGACTTGTGACACATTTGTGACAGTTTTCGCGCATTTATGAGACTTGGGATTTGGGCGTGGCCGAGGGTTGGAAATGCTTCTGTTGGCCTCCAGAAACTCTCAAATATGTTATCCCACCATAATATTGTGTTTTGGAGTGATATTTCGCCTTAAAATCCCAAGTCTCATAGCTTGTGACAGATTTGTGACACTTTTCGCGCATTTATGAGACTTGGGATTTGGGCGTGGCCGAGGGTTGGAAATGCTTCTGTTGGCCTCCAGAAACTCTCAAATATGTTATCTGACCATAATAATAGGTTATCGGAGTCGTATATCGCATTTAAAATTCCCAAGTCTCATAGCACGAAACTTGTTACACCATAATATTTGTTTTGACAGTTTTCGCTTGTTACATTTATGAGATTTATGGGACTTTTGGGCGTGGCCGAGGGTTGGAAATGCTTCTGTTGGCCTCCAGAAACTCTCAAATATGTTATCTGACCATAATAATAGGTTAGGAAGTCGTATATCGCCTCAAATCCCCAAGTCTCATAGCACGAGACTTGTGACACATTTGTGACAGTTTTCGCGCATTTATGAGACTTGGGATTTGGGCGTGGCCGAGGGTTGGAAATGCTTCTGTTGGCCTCCAGAAACTCTCAAATATGTTATCCCACCATAATATTGTGTTTTGGAGTGATATTGCCTTAAAATCCCAAGTCTCATAGCTTGTTACAGATTTGTGACACTTTTCGCGCATTTATGAGACTTGGGATTTGGGCGTGGCCGAGGTTGTAAATGCTTCTGTTGGCCTCCAGAAACTCTCAAATATGTTATCTGACCATAATAATAGGTTAGGGAGTCGTATATCGCCTCAAATCCCCAAGTCTCATAGCACGAGACTTGTGACACATTTGTGACAGTTTTGTGACAAGTCTCGAAAAAGGTCACCTCCGTGAATCATCGAGCAACCACCTACTTGCGAAACTCCGGCTCTTATTACACACGAAATCGAAATATGTGATAACGAACGACGTTTAACACGGCACTATACTCACTTCTTTTTGAACGGCCATTGTATCACTGGCAGAAGGGCTGGGACTGCCTTTAACGAAGGGAGTATTTGGGGCGGTCCTCCGAAAGGAGATTATCGTCAAATGTATATTACAGTATTGTGTGCTTGTGTAATAATATATCGGGGGATGTACAAATTACTAAATTATCGAGACACGTCTCTCTCTCTCTCTCTCAAGGAATTAAGTTAGCATGTATTGCCTGCACGTATACACAGTATATGTACGTCGGTGTGTGAATGTTTGCACTCTGTTAGAATTAGTATACACGTGGGTATGAGTGAATGCAATGAATGTACTGGGACAATTCATCTCGCAGGAAAATTGTTAAAGGAAGCAATCTTCCAGAATGAAAAAAACATCGCCAATTGAGTTTTAATAATGCATCAAGTTCAATAAAACACTCGATGACGCTAAACATGGAATAATGGCTGTCATTTCGCCACTCTTTCGATAATGAAGAAAGGTGCAGGTGCTGCGATATCGACTTTTTAAAGAAAAAACTACCAACTGAAAAAGCCGAATTTTGTCCCGAGGGTGCGATCTTCGTTCCGGAACTACTGTCTCCAATTGTTGCATGATTCTAGGAGCTCTGCTTACGACAACTCATTCAGGCTAATATCTGCAGTCTCTGGAACTTACTTCCTAAACCACCTAACTCCGCAACAGTCTTAGAGACATTCAAAATAGCCCTTGGAGACTTCCTCGCACAATACCAGGATAAGCCACCGGTTACAGGATACACACCTCCAAACAGCAACTCCTTACTCGACTGGAGCTGTGAACGAGGATATAGAGTACGTTGACATCACTAATCCAAACTGCGATCCCTGCTAAACCCTTCAAAATGTATCAAAATGTATTCAAGGAGCTATAGGAAGCTAGGAGGTTACAAATTGGAGGAAGTGATGTAAATTTACAGTTTGCTCATTACTTTTTCCAGTATGGAACGCTATTTTATACAATGTCAGCAGAATATATCCAGAGTAAAGAATAACTGCAATACCTTATGAATTGACTTCAAAACAAGAAATTTTCATCTCGCGTGGAAAGATCACGAAACTCAAATTTGTATGGTAGAAATGCAGAAAGTATAGCATGTTTTGAGACCAGAGTGCTGACCAGTTTATCAAGAAAAACAGACTAATGCACAGATGACTTGATTATCTGAATTCTGCAGGAACATTTTGGACACAAGGCACCTGACTGATCTACAGCACATTTATAGCATCAGCATTAACACTGAGATCGTCGAAGGTACTCTGATCAATATCAATGGGGCGCACTTGGGGACACGGCCTTGCTGCTGAAGTACAGTTAATTCGAGGGCTGCCGGACAAGTGCGCACATGGGAGCTCAATAATTGACAGGGTAGCGTGGGGCTGAGCTGCTACCTGTACAGTTGTCGTTTCCAGCATCTTAAGTGCTCATTCAGCTTAATCATTGACAAGCCACCCTGTTAGAACGTGCGAACTTGTCGGTAGGCCAGTTCGAGCGTAGTTCTGATAAGCCCCAGCTATGCCCCAACAGGCCCAACAACCTATCGAATTTGGACAGAGTCGGCCAAAGACATTAAAAAGCAACAGTTGTTCTCTTAGGGCCCAATTGCCTTATCATTACAATTGCTGTCTGATTTCAGCACTGAACAGGAATCTAGAAATGCTAATATCAAGTATTCTCAAGTTAATCATAATATGGTAATTAAGTAGCTCGCCAAAGAGAGAAGAACAGTATAATTACCCGAGGGGGGCTAGATCCAGGGGGCAACATCCGAGCCGAGCGTTGTAGGTGCATGTGGTGAGGCCCGTTAACTCTAAACGGTACGTTGTTCCCTTTGGCTGGGTTCTGAAACGTACAACATCAACGTTATATTATGATGTGTTAGTGAGACACTCATACACACATCGGAGTAGTGTCACATGTGTAAGTGACAAAGGGGCATGTACAATAGGTACATCCCCGCGTCAGGCTTGCGTTCTGGGCCAGGTTGAGAAATGCAGTAATAGACGAAGGGTAAGATTTATAATAGTATAGACTCGATGAATTCTACTTAAGTTACGATGTAGTACCTATTCATTGAAAAGGAATTATAAGTGGTATATTATTGCTATACAAAAAGCTTCAATATATAATTGAAAAGAAGCGCTTCGTTTGCATAGCAAAGCTCAAAGTGAGCACCATTCAACTTGTTACAGCCTAACTGGCTTTGAGACTCAGCATAATATAATGAGATAATGGGGGTCACATCTTAAGGCGTGTAGTCTTTATGTTTATGTTTTGAATTTGGCTCCTCTCTTCTCTTGCGTTTGGTTATACATTGATATGGAATAATAATTGAATCAACTTTATTGATGAAGTTCAAGGCTATATTCGACAACTATCTTCCGTCAGTCTTTTAATTGCAAATTTAAAAATAAGGCAATTTTCCTTGGTAACAATCCTAAACAATCATTAGTAACAATCTTAAATATCCATTGCCTTTTCATAGATCTTTAAGTTCTGTTTCATCAACTTTAATCCATGATTAAAAAAGCAAAGATTAGTCGATAAAACATGAAAATATGATTCAGCGAAAGCTTTTATTTTCTATGACTGATGCGCACGAACTAATGAAAAATATTTTTCAAGTGTCTCGAGATACTGAGATGTGTCACGTGGCGCATGTAAAATCACGTGACATGTAAAATCACGTGACATGTGTAATCACGTGACATGTGTAATCACGTGACATGTATGCTCACCTCATGAAGTATAGCTGCGAGGTAGCGTACGCACTCCCGGATGTCACTGGCTGTGCCCGTTACGCAGATGCTGCGGTCCGTAGATCCGAACAGGAGGTCGTGACTAACCAGGGATAATTGGGATTATAATACTAACCTGGGATAGCACTTAGTGGGTATTGGGATTATAATACTAACCTGGGATAGCACTAAGTGGGTATTGGGATTATGATACTAACCTGGGATAGCACTAAGTGGGTATTGGGATTATAATACTAACCTGGGATTGTTGGGATTATAATACTAACCTGGGATTATTGGGATTATCAAACTAACCTGGGATTATTGGGATTATAATACTAACCGGGGATAGCACAAGGTGGGTATTGGGATTATAATACTAACCTGGGATAATACAAGGTGGGTATTGAGACTATAATACTAACCTGGGATAGCACAAGGTGGGTACTGGAACCTTAATAATCTCAGGTATCTAATGTTCAAGAGTCGCACTGTTTGAGGTTTTACTTCATGATTGGGATTTGATCTTCATCTATATATAATTATATGAATTGCGAACTCAATTCAATTGCATGAGATGGTTTATTCACCAATTATTTTCAATGGTCATCGTCATCTTTAGTTCTCAAATTTGTTTGTATAAACTATAAAGCGGTGTTTGAAATAAAACAATGAAAATATATAGATAGAAAGAATAGTATGGGGCAATGGGTAATGGACGTAATATGTTAAGTTATTACTTCATTATCAAAATATTATTGATTACAATAACATTATTCTTAATAAGGCCCCAAGTAACGTCGGACACCGGGATTTTTGAACAAATTATCTCAAAAGAGCGCATGTGTCTCGAAATAAAAAGTGACAACTAGGAAAAAACCCGTACTGAACTCGTAATAAACTGCAATAACCCGCAATAACCCGAAAAAACCGTCATACCCCGCAAAAACCGCATTAGCTCGTTAAAACCCGAGAAAACCCGCAATAACTCGCGAAAAACCCGCAAAAACCCGCAATAGCTCGTCAAAACCCGTAAAAACCCGCAATAGCTCGTCAAAACCCGTGAAAACCCGCATTAGCTCGTAAAAACCCGTAAAAAATCCGCAAGAACTTGTTAAAACCCGCGAAAAACCGCAAGAGCTCGCAAAGACCGTAAGAACACGTGAAAATCCATAAAAATCCACGAAAACCCGCAAAAAACCCGTGAAGGCCCGTTCAAACCCATAAAAAACGGTGGAAACCCGTATGACGTCATCAATTATCAAATTATACACTTTAATTAATTATAAACTACACCGTACACACAAGTAACATTGTGAACAAAATGATCTACTTTCAAGTTTCTGGTCATTCGGAAGAAAATGCCGATCATTATTTTTCTTGAATTTCAAAATTTCAACTAATATTTAATGAATACAGTAAGAACTTCCTACTTATCACTGCAACACATAACTTGAGTAACTCAACACGGCTAAAACCACAATTATATGTACTTTAGCGAAAGACCAGGAATTAACATATCTCTATTACATACGAATGAAATGAGTATGTAATAGGATATAAATATTGAGTAGCTTGCTACGAAATATTTATATCTAATTTATCACGCGACACTCGAAGAGTGGAGCCGTGATAAATTTAGATATGTTATGAATGGCTTTCGCTAAAGTAATATAATAGTCGAACGTGTTCTGCATATTTGTAACACGTAGGTTATATGTAGCTGTGGTTAGGGGATGACTGTGAATAATATTCATCTTGGGGGTATAAATTACATGAGGATACAAAGAAGACGCATGATAACTTGGCATGTGAATTAGCAAAGATCTGTTTTATATAATGTTGATGTAGAGAAGATATACCTTACTACATGAAATTAAGAAAGCACTTAATTAAGAAACCGGGCAAAAAAGTTTCTTAATAAACTGCTTCTTAATTTAATGTTTCTTTAATTATATGTAGATTAATTTTATGTACCTTAATTTCGTGACTCTTGATTTAATGTAATATTAATTCTATATAAATATCAAAAAATTTGTTATTCAAAAACCATAAAAGACATGAAAAGACACCTCATTTGACTTATCCAGTTGTTCCTTTTGCCGTGTTTAGTACGGAGTTTGAAAATTTTACGAATTTAAGGGTATCAATTGCTCGTCTGAGAAAAATTTTCAGTAAAAATTTATATTCTCATTCTATGGAGCTATAAAAGTTTCTTAATTTATTCCAGTTCCAAAAAAGTTTCTTAATTAATTTTTGAGTCTTAAAAAGTTTCTTAATTTGCTGCTTCCTTATTTTCTTGCCGATAAATTAGTTGCTTACTAAATTTGTTACAATAAGGTAACATTGATGCGGTGTCGGATTTATCAAATAGAGCTCATGTAATACTGTAATAGATGGGTTTTTCATTTAGCATCCTTATAAAGTGTACCTTAGTGGTAGAAATTAAGATGTGTATTTATTAAGGACGTACTAATTAAGAAGTGTACTAATTAAGGCAGTAAAATTTCTACAAAAATCAGGCAATTCTAGGACTAAATTTCACATCGTTTCACCAATTTTCAACCAAAAATACCGATGTGAAAACAAAGAAGAGAACAGATTTTTCCATTGAATTCAATTTATTTGGGATCTATGAAATATAGACAAAAAAGTAAAGCTAGGGGTTCTAGAGAAACAGATTAGCAAACGAGTCATGAGCATCCTAGAGTCAATACCATGTTCTTTGCAATGTTTCACTGCCTCCGTTTGATGAAAGATTGGCCGATGATTCTGCTGAAATTTTGAAGGCCTTGGTTCCTGATGAAAACATCGAAGATATCGAAGATGGTTTTATTGGGCTTGAGGTGGAAGATATGGAAGATGTGCAGGAAGACGTAAAAGCCGAAGAAATGCCTATAATTTTATCCATTGATAATTGTATATCATATGAAATTTGATTTTGTCTGCACTGATGCTTTCGCTGAAAAATTCTGAACCTGTATTGAGAGAAAATAGAATACCTTAATATTGTGGTCAAAGAAAAGATAGGTATAGATGTACAAATCTTTACTTTAACAAAATTCTCAAAAAATTTTGGTGTTGTACAAATTACGGTATGTAGAAATTAAGATTTGTAGAATTTAAGGAGTGTACTATTTAAGACAGTAAAATTGCTTACTACCTTAAATAGTACACTTCTTAATTTCTACCACTAAGGTATGTGAGAGACGCTAGATATCAAGGGATGTAATTCGCAGAGGAGCTATGTTAAATGTGCGTGAGACTATTATATAACGGGTTTTTACGGGCAAAAATAGAGATCAATTGAAATGCCCTGGAGAAGCCCAATTATATAGGGGGGGGGGCAACCCCCAAAAATTTAACCCCTGTTTGCCTTTTTCGATATCCACTTGGGGGTTTATGGGGGGTGCCATTTCCAAAATGATCAAAATTTCAAACAAAAATGGCTTACAGTAATTGTGGTAAAAATTTGCAATTCTTTTCTTCCTTTCTTCGCTTTTTAGTTGAAAAACGTCTTTAAAGTTGAGCAAGGATTGCAAGATCTTGCAATCCTTGCTCAACTTTAAAGACGTTTTCTAAAAAACGAAAAAGAAAAAAAATAAACCAAAATCTCTTAAAAATGGTACCATTCTAGAAAGGGTCAAAAAATCATCAAAAAATGTTACCATTTCAGAAAAGGGCCAAAAATGGCGCCATTTCAGAAAAACGTTCGAAAATCCGCAACAAAAATGGTACCATTTCAAAAAAGGGTAGAAAATCATCAACGAAAAATGGTACCAATTCAAAGAAGGGCCAAAAATAGTCAATAAAAAATGGTACCAATTCAGAAAAGGGCGAAAAATCTTCAACGAAAAATGGTACCATTTCAGAAACGGGTCGAGAAGCATCAACGAAAAATAGTAGCATTTCGCAAAAAGGGCCAAAAATGGTACAATTTCAGAAAAGTTTCGAAAATACGCAACAGAAATGGTACCATTTCAGCAAAGTGCCAAAAATCTTCAACAAAAGAAGGTACCATTTCAAAAGGGTTTAAAATCCTTAACAAAATGGTACCATTTCAAAAAAGGCAAAATATCGTCAACAAAAATTGTACCATTTCAGAATACCTTAGGATGTGTATTTAAGTATTTATGTGGATAAAATTTCGGTGTTTCAAATTTTGGTAAGTTGAAAAGATGGGATTTTCAAGTTATTACTCTCGTTAATGATGTCATTTCGAAATGTCATGGTGGGTGATAAAATGGGGATTTTTCTGAAAAATCCCAAATTACAACCTTATAAATAAACCTCCTAAGGTAAGGTTCGAAAATACGCAACAAAAAATGGTACCATTTCAGAAAAGTGCCGAAAATCTTCAACAAAAATAGTACCATTTCAGAAAAGGTCGAAAATCCTCAACAAAAATGGTACTAAACCCCCATTTCTAGGGGACGGCGACAAAAACGTCAATTTCGGTTGAAGTGTGCGAAAAATGTCCAAAAGTCACACAGCGTCAAAACGCGACAAAAGCGTCAAAAGTGTCAAAACGCGACAAAAATGCGACAAAAGTGTCAAAACGACAAAAGCGTCCAAAATGCGCCAAATCGTGTCGAGTTTGATTAAAATCGGTACGAGGAATTTTGAGTAAACCGGACTTTTAGAGTAATCTTGAGATTGTCACAAGTCAGGCTGATAAATGCAAATTGATTCTCCACAAGGACAAGTTGGAACACATTTCCTATCAGGATAACACACTCACAGAACTGCCATTCATCTGTCAGACGATTTACATTCATCGACTGTTCAGCAAATCAGTATATGAACTTCGGTGAAAAATCAGTTAAAATCAATAATACAAGCAGATTTCCAGAGGCTAAAAATTCTTCGACAGAAACTCTCATTGCAATAGGAACCCAGCACGAGTTTAACAAAAGTTTACCTGATTGTTGATAGGCGAACAAATAAATCAATGGAGTTTCTTAATTCTTCCAAAATTCTTTATTTTTGAGAATCCTAGTGATAGTTTTTTTTTCAAAAGACTGAGTAATTCGGCTGTAACTCGAGTTGAAAATTCATTTTAAAATAAATCCTATTGAAGGTCATGTGCATGTTGGATACAATGTTGCCGATTAATCATTTCACAACACAGCGCCTATTGAATTTCCTGCTCTCATTATCAGCACAAATAACTTAAACTCTGACTCCTGTCAGTCTGCCAATGGCCAAACACTGTGTCTCGGAACGTTTCAATTCCAGTGTAGAGGAACTCGACGTCCGCTTTTGAGTTCAAAAGCGGAAATGGGTCAAAAGCAGACGTCTGCTCTTCAAAAGTGGACGTCCCCTTTTTAATTTTCAAGGTAAGGCTCGTTATCGCCTTATAGAAGAGAACGAACTTTGCTTGCCAGGCTGATCAGATGATGACAAGGATGCTTCTGCTCCCGCTTTTGATTTTCCTGCGAAAGTGTGAAGAGGACATCAGTGGATCATTCTACACCAGGATCACCCCCTTCTTTTCAGAGAGGAGTATTCTTTCCTTTTTTCCAGTTTTCCATTTTTCCAGCGCTCATGAAGTTTTGATTAATTTTAAGATCTCTTTTTCATGCAGGATCTATTTTACATGATCAGGCAAATGTTAATTGCTATTGTTCATGTCAGATCACTCAGACCCCACTAAGAATAATATTAACATAGCTTTCAATCGTCAGGCAACTGTGACGAAATAGGAAACAGCTAAGAAAGATTCCAAAAGGTTTGGACTACCTCAGTCTTACATCAACAGGATGCAGACCAAGATACTCTTGGACCAGCTTCTTTCCCAAAGAAAGACTAGCTTTCCTGCGCAGGATCCACTGCTATTGGCAATGAGCCATGAGCCAGCCCGAATACCCAGGAAAATGTAATGTTACGCAGGAAGTCCCACACGGGAAAAGCATTTACCACTCTATCAGGCGGTTGATGATGCAAATTAGTGTGCTATCAGCTACATGGAGCAGCCGCAGGATGCTGATTGCTGTTGGCACAGACTTCAGACATCTAGATGCAATGCAGGACATGCAGATTCACCAGGAAGAGCCCTATAGTATCTCGAGGTAGCGGGAGATATTCTTCTACCACTATCAGGAAATGTCCCCCAGCGCCCTTTAAGTTTGTCTGGTAATGAGGCTTTGTATCGAGCTTTCACCACTTAGCAACTCCAACATTTAGTTATGATTCCCACATACAGTTTTTAATTAGCAGATAGTTTCTTAGGCAAATCGTCCTAGATATCACAACACATTTCTCTACAGGACAGACAATAGCTCTCTGGTTAGGCTTCAACACTCAGTCCTAACTCCTAGTAACATCCCGGGGCACTTCTGTCTATGCCCTTTGCATATATTGGCAGTCAGATAACACAACTTAGGAAAGTACAGATTTGTTTCTCAGAAGTTTTGACTGATTAATAACAACAGTATCTTCTTTGCACTTAGACCTGGTCTCAGTTAAAGCGACTTCGATTCTTATTCCCAGTTTCCACTTAATAGATCATATCTCCAAGTCAAAGCACTCCTAGTGTGCGAATCCTCTCAGGTACTACACCCTGCAGTTTGGTATCTGTCTTCTCTTTCGGACTCGCTCCATAAGGGATTGCAAGCTGCAGGATGGTGACGATCATCTAGGCACCGGGAAGATCGTCGCAGCATATCATATTGGTAGTATTAATATTGTATATCTCAGGGAGCCTTAGGCTCAGCCAGCAGAGGTTGTTCCTGACGGCACGGTTTGTAGGGCTTCGGCCGAATTTACCGTTCCACCCCAAAGTAAGTAAAAAGAAACAAGGTTGATCATCCCTTCGTGACCGAAGCTTGACAACAGATCTGAAGACGTTATTCGCCTGATAGTTTGACATGCTCAGGGACCTCCTCAATCCTCCGACAGACAACCCACCATCTCCTTTTCAGCTCTTCCTCCTCCACATCTTCCTACTCAGCTGACTTAGTGCATCTGACATATAGAGGGGGCACAGGGGACCAGCACCATGTAAGTTGAGCAGGAGCTGCAGTCTAGTACCTACTTCCGGACATTTCTCTGAATCAGTTACTGTAGTGAGGAATCCTCAGTCACAGTAAGCAGGTAGATCTCCATGTGTAGAGAAGGTTGCTGCTGTTGTAGAGAGAGACATTGTGATAGATAAATGACAAATGTGATTTCACGGATCGGGTCATTGAATAAGAGTCGCATGATTACAATTTATATGGACTTTATTTATTCTCTTTTGACTCAATGGCACAAGTACAAATGTAAACGATTTGGTTCTTCAATGACAATCAATTTCGTCGTTCTACGACATATTCAGGTCTCAAATTTGATTGTATAAAGTAGTGTAGTAAAGTTTGAAACGACGACGAAATTGATTGTCATTAAAGAACCACATCGTTTACATTTGTATCTGTACCATTGAGTCAAAAGAGAATTAATAAATTACTCATCAAATGACAAATGTCACTGCTTTTATATCAATCTCCATAACAAGCAAGGTGGGAACTTGTGGCTTCTTCTAAAAGCGGACGTCTAATTTTGAGTAGCGGTTATCCGCTTTTGAGAAACGGACGTCCGCTTTTGAAAGCTCTTAATTAACGGTGGTTGAAAAAACGTTAATAACCGGTAACTTCAAGCTTATTGCCGTTTAATAAGGGCCCCATTAACACAAGGTCGAGAACCGCAAAGTAATCGGTAAATAATGGTATTCTGAGGCGATAACCGCTTGCGGAGCGCCAATAGCAGTCACTGCTCGGTAATTAGCTGTGTTATTACCGCTTTTTTGCGTGAAATATTGTGGAAAACCAGTAATTACCGCCTACCGCTAATTTAGCCCTTATTTCGAGACACTGACAAAGCACTAACTAAGCGCCAAATTACGGGTTATTTTTCGGAAAGGGGAAATTTAGCATATTTATGCTTTTATATAGAAATTACAGGTAATCGTAAAAGGACGAGCATATTCCTCTGCCAAGGTATCATCAGATTCAACTGATTTTTCAAGTTGCAGAGTGAATAGAACTGAGCGATGCTATCTGAAATCTAAGACATGTATGTATGAGGTTGGGCTCTTCTAGAGGAGTTCTTTTTGACTGGGGGATTGTTTGGCGGTGTGTTTCCCATTTCTGTGACTTCGTTTTCTTCACTGTTTCGCTTAAATTTGATTTTAATTACATTCACTATGGCTTTATACAGGCTACTGTAGTAAAGTGGGTTGAGGAGGCTGTTGATTGGTATGACAAGGAAGGAAATCACCTCAAAGACTATGTTAGGTGGGGATGCATCTCCCTTACACATGTAGTAAATAACAGTACCTATGAAAGGAAACCAGCACAGCAACTGGGTTCCAATCATCCACATTGCCTTTGGTGTCAATGATACTGAGTCTTTACCTCGCTGATTAAACTTTTGTGCTTCATCTTGGTTTTGCAAAATCTTCTTGCTTCGTTTATTCTTAGCTACAATTGTTATGTATGCTACAGCCATGATGATTAAAAGTAGCAAAATAACAGTGAGATAGGTAATTTTGTAGGGAAAGAATGATATTTGAGTTTTGAAAACATTGTGCAAGCATAGGGCAGATGTTCCATAATAACTGATTTCAGTAGTGTGCCAAATTCTTTCATCAGACACTGTGCTTCTGAAATCACTTAAAATTCTGTTTATGTTAGATTCTTTCCTGCCAAATACTCGTTCATGGGTTGCTCTCAGGAGTGTGAAGTTAATTGGATTAGTACTGAGGGACGGATTTTCTTTTGGGAAAGTCAAGTATATTTCTGTTCTAAATAATTCTTGAACAAATGGTAGAGGAATAACAGGAACTATAGAGTTCAAAACATTGAAGCAGATGAGAGCAGCTGAAACCCATAGAATGACTGAAAATCTGATATGAATCATGTTATTAGACAAGATAGAAATACATCGCACAACACTCAGCATGACAATGGAGAGAAGAGATCCATGTGAAGAAACAGTGTAAAGAACTCCGAGGGAAATACAATAGGTACTGGCCCTCCACTCCTGATCAAATTCACAGTAATCACCCTTCAGACTGATGATTAAAGTAGCAATCAAAATAATTACATTCACTATGGCTTTATACAGGTTACTGTAGTAAAGTGGGTTGAGGAGGCTGTTGATTGGTATGACAAGGAAGGAAATCACTTCAAAGACTATGTTAGGAGGGGATGCATCTCCTTTAGACATGTAGTAAATAACAGTACCTATGAAAGGAAACCAGCACAACAACTGGGTTCCAATCATCCACATTGCCTTTGGTGTCAATGATACTGAGTCTTTACCTCGCTGATTATACTGATGTGCCTGATCTTTGTCCTGCAAATTCTTCTTGCTTTGTTTATTTTTAGCTACAATGGCTATATATGCAAAAGCCATGATGAATAAAAGTAATGAAATAACAGTGAGATATGTAATTTTGTAGGGAATGAATGACATTTGAGTTTTGAAAACATTGTGCAAGCAAAGTGCAGATGTTCCATAATAACTGATTTCAGTAGTGTGCCAAATTCTTTCATCAGACACTGAGCTTCTGAAATCACTTAAAATTCTGTTGATGTTAGATTCTTTCCTGCCATATACCCTTTCATAGGTTGCTCTCAGGAATGTGAAGTTAATTGGATTGATACTGAGGGACGGATTTTCTTTTGGGAATGTCAAGTACATTTCTGTTCTAAATAAGTTTTGAACATATGGTAGAGGGATAACAGGAACTATAGAGTTCAAAACATTAAAGCAGATAAGAGCAGCTGATACCCATAGAATGAATGAACATCTGATATGAATCATGTTATCAGACAAGACAGAAATACACCGTACAACACTGAGCATAACAATAGACAAAAGAGAACCATGAGAAGAAACTGTGTAAAGAACACCGAGGGAAATACAATAGGTACTGGCCCTCCACTCCTGATCAAATTCACAGTAATCACCCTTCAGACTGATGATTAAAGTAGCAATCAAAATAAGTGATTGATAAACTCCCATGATCATATCGAAAAAATAAACCTGTAATGAGATTATTCTATTAATTTTGCCGTTGTGTTTAGAACAGGGATTGACAAAGCATGTGTAACCCTGTAGGCCATTCAAAAGAACTATCGAAATACTGCTTAACATTGTGAGAACTAGCACAACTTTAGAACTTATCAAAAGTTTGGATGATGATAAGTAACCCATATCACAATTGGCACATTCATCTAACCCAGTTGAGCAATCTTTAAAATTATTACAAACTTTTTCAGGTCCCACCCATTCACTGCTATTCTCAGCGCAGTAAAATCGATCAGGGCACTTAATTTCATCGATCCCATCATCTTTGCAGTCGATGTGGCCGTTACAAAGGGTCCTTACAAAGTGCAAATCCCCGGAACATGAAAGTGAAAAACCAAAACGACCATCAAGCCCAGTGGCCATGATCAGATCACAAAAATTTTCCCATTTTTTGCCCTTGAAATATTCAGAACAATTGTTTCGGCAGAAGAATCTTACTATCTCATTTTGTTTGAACATACTATTTGTTTTTGAAGCCTTCCAAAGAAGCAGGCGATTACTAGTCAAACACTCCTCTACTGGGTTCGGCTTTACTCTCTTCCGAAAACTTTTGCAGTTAATTGAGATATTCATCTCAGAGGTACACCTCAGCAACATCCTTTGTGCCGATGACTTGTCTGCAATAGCATTGCAATAGCGATCTACAGACATACAATATGGTTTATAAGCTAATGCAGAACAGTTTAGCAGGATGAACCCCTCACAAATACATTCGTCAGACCCATCTTTGCAGTCGTGTATACCATCGCAGACATTTATGAAAGAGATGCAGCCAGATTTATCAGGACAGAAAAACACAGGATTGGCCTCCTCACTGCGAACATTATCGATGGATTGGCTTTGGCAGTGGCATTCATCAGTGAGGCAGTAAGAATTACCATCACAGTATAAAGACAAATCATTCTCACTATGAGATGGCTCACAGTACCAATTGTATTCAGCAAAAATCTTAGGCATCATAGATTTATGGTTAATTTTTCCGGTATAACCATTATTGAGTTGAAAAGAAAGTGAATCCATGTTAAATTCACATGATGATGAATATACAGATTCGTTCCGTTTTGAATCGACTTTAATTCTTTCAAATAACTGTTCCAATGGCTGAGCCCTATGATAATATAAGAAACGCTCTGCATCTAACATACAATTTTCTTTCGTGTTGTCACTATGAGGATGTAAGTGAAACGTCATAGAGTGGGTCAACAAAACACTCTTCTTTTTAGTGTTTTCAGATGCCAATATCCCAATTGTGATGATAAAAGGCCCCAAGTAACGTCGGACACCGGGATTTTTGAACAAATTATCTCAAAAGAGCGCATGTGTCTCGAAATAAAAAGTGACAACTAGGAAAAAACCCGTACTGAACTCGTAATAAACCGCAACAACCCGCAATATCCCGAAAAAACCGTCATACCCCGCAAAAACCGCATTAGCTCGTTAAAACCCGAGAAAACCCGCAATAACTCGCAAAAAAAACCGCAAAAACCCGCAATAGCTCGTCGAAACCCGCAAAAACCCGCAATAGCTCGTCAAAACCCCGTAAAAACCCGCAATAGCTCGTCAAAACCCGTGAAAACCCGCATTAGCTCGTAAAAACCCGTAAAAAATCCGCAAGAACTTGTTAAAACCCCGCGAAAAACCGCAAGAGCTCGCAAAGACCGTAAGAACACGTGAAAATCCATAAAAATCCACGAAAACCCGCAAAAAGCCCGTGAAGGCCCGTTCAAACCCATAAAAAACAGTGGAAACCCGTATGACGTCATCAATTATCAAATTATACACTTTAATTAATTATAAACTACACCGTACACACAAGTAACATTGTGAACAAAATGATCTACTTTCAAGTTTCTGGTCATTCGGAAGAAAATGCCGATCATTATTTTTCTTGAATTTCAAAATTTCAACTAATATTTAATGAATACAGTAAGAACTTCCTACTTATCACTGCAACACATAACTTGAGTAACTCAACACGGCTAAAACCACAATTATATAACGGGTTTTTACGGGCAAAAATAGAGATCAATTGAAATGCCCTGGATAAGCCCAATTATATAGGGGGGGCAACCCCCAAAAATTTAACCCCTGTTTGCCTTTTTCGATATCCACTTGGGGGTTTATGGGGGGTTAAATTTTCCAGGTGCCATTTCCAAAATGATCAAAATTTCAAACAAAAATGGCTTACAGTAATTGTGGTAAAAATTTGCAATTCTTGCAATCCTTGCTCAACTTTAAAGACGTTTTTCAACTAAAAAGCGAAGAAAGGAAGAAAAGTTAAGCCAAAAATCTCTTAAAAATGGTACCATTCTAGAAAAGGGTCAAAAAATCATCAAAAATGTTACCATTTCAGAAAAGGGCCAAAAATGGCGCCATTTCAGAAAAACGTTCGAAAATCCGCAACAAAAATGGTACCATTTCAGAAAACTGTCAAAAGTCCTCAACAAAAAATGGTACCATTTCAAAAAAGGGTAGAAAATCATCAACGAAAAATGGTACCAATTCAAAGAAGGGCCAAAAATAGTCAATAAAAAATGGTACGGGTATTTGACCCACAAAATATATACGATTTTTCAAATACCTCTTGTCCAGAGAAATTGAGTAGGATGTGACTAATAAGGATTCCTTATAGTAGCAAAAGGCTTAGAAAAGTTTTCCACGCCGATTTTTAACAAAAATTAAGCCTTTTAGTGGACGAAAATTTTCTGTGAAAACACCCTTCATTTTTGCCATGACCCACAAAATATACAACATGAAAAATATGAAATTGTTTCAAAAACATTAACCGTAACAAAAAATTTCGTTCGATTATACTATTTTGATACTTTTCAAATCTCCAAACTAAACAATTTGGGATTCCATCATCTTTACTGTTGATTTCATGATCCACGAAAGCTGTAAGAGCCCCACAAAATGACACTCAAATCAAGGAAAACCGTTATATTTTTTTGAAGTTATGATTTAGATGAAATTTCTCTTTTATAAATTTGTCCTTCATTAGCTCAAATAACGTAAACTGCAAGTCATATGCACTATGCCAACTCAGAGTTTTCCTAAAATTAATTTTTTGGGTTATATATTTTGTGGGGCAATAGCTTATAAGCTTCAAATTTTGTATAGTCGAACACCCAAGACTACTTTAGATGTTGGTCTGACAAGTTTATGAAGATAGAAAATCATTGTTCGAGGGTTTAAGGGTTTTATACTGAAAAATTATGATGTGTTGGGGGCATCTATGTATATTAGCTTATTGGATATTGCTCAGATGCATTTTTGTCCTTTGATTAAAGTTCAGGCTATTATGTCCAGTCTATAAATTGACATGAATTAGACGTTTTATTTGCATACACATTTTAAACCAGGTTGGGTGGTTATTCTGCTATTGCTTATGTCATTTTGTGGTATTTTTTGGCCAGGAACCTCTATCATAATTTGCAATCATTACATGTGAAAACAGTACAGTAGGTCATGAAACCAGATGATCATGAGAATCAAATAATTGTTAAGTTTATTAGTACTTTAGTAGTAGTGAAAGAGTCACATTCAATCACATTGATTTGATCTTCAAAGTTCAAATTCAAACCTTAACACTGCACTGATTTTGATGAAATTTATCAGTCACCTGTAGATAAATCTGCAAGAATTCAAGAATATTTATGCTCATAGCAAACAATTTTCTGCTTTTTGATATGTAAACTACCTTCAATTAGTGGTCCTTACATGATTCATCTTTATTTTACTGTATTTGCTTTCACCACAACTTTGTATGGAACTTAGATATATTTTGTGGGGCATATTTGAAATATAGTGTTATTTTGTGGGGCATGGTAAATATTGGCTTTTACACTCTCTTCATAAACTTTATGTCTCATTGTGAATTACATGCTTCTTGAATACTATTCATCATATAATGAAGTCAAATAAGCATTGTAGACTTGTTGAAGTTCATGAAAACCTTGAATTTAGCTATGTTATTTTGTGGGGCATTCCATGTTATTTTGTGGGGCTAAGTCAATTTTTTTGAATAATTCCTATACTTTTCGAAATTTGATCATGGAATTTCTTATATCAATTTGAAATTAATGGAGAAGTATTCAACTACTCGATTTATAACAAATTTCTCAAAGGCTGATCATGGAATTTCTTATATATTTAATTAATAAGTATTCAACTACT
>WFMF01000340.1:45639-193080 GCA_011033025.1 Beroe forskalii
CGGGTTTTTTTGTAAAAAGAAAAAAAAAAAAAATTTTTTTTAAAGGAAAATTTTTTTTCAAAATTTGCAAAAGGTTCATTTTTATATAGAGCATAGGTTGTTTTTTGACTCAAAATTTCAAAGGATTTTAAAAAGGGGTTTTTTTTTGGCAAAATTTTTAAAAAATTTTGGCATAAAAAAACAGTTGGGTGCATTTAGGGTTAAGGACTGGGGGCTGTGCAAAGCCCTTTTCAAGTAAATCTGGGAATTTTAATTTTTTTTCCCCGGGGGTTTTTCCGGTTCGGGTAAAACAGCAATATTGTGAAATATTTACCATGTTTAAAAAGCAATAACCTTTTTTGTAATTATTTTAATTATAATAAAAGAAAAGGGGAATAAAACCCAAATAGGGAAATATTTTCATTAAGTGGTTTTAGAAGGTTCAAAAAGATTTACTTTCCCCTTTTAATTTTTAAGACCTATGAGTGTTAAAATTTACAAATATTTTAAAACCGGAAAATTTTAAACGAACGTTTCCAAAAACGGGTGTCCCTTTACATCATCGTTCTGATAAAATGGTTAAATTTGAGATACTCGATAACTTCTTTAAACATTTTCTAAAAAATTTTTTTAAGATTTAAAATTTTTTTTTTTTTTCTTTTCAGATTACAGTAGTAATTTTTAGGAAAACGAACCAAGTTGGTGTTTCACTGATTATTAATAACCAAGTAAAATTAAACTAGATCTGAAAAACTAAAATCAAAAGCCTGAATGTAATTGGAAAAGTTATTTTTAATGGTTTTTTGGGTTTGGACAGTCTCAGTACCCACCCCGACCCAAATTTGTCCTTTTTTTTAAAAACAGAACCCTTTACAATTTCCCCAAATTTTTCAACCCTTAGGGTGAAAAGGTTGACCCCTTTCCCCTTCCCCCCCCCCAAAAAAGGCCCCTTTTCCCCGAAAAAAAAACCCCCTATGGCTCGAGAATGACCCCGTTTCAAGAAGGGAAATTTGAATTTCCATGGAAGCGGGGGCACCCCCGACATTTAAAACCTTCAAAGTTTTTTCCGTAACCCCCATGGTGTTAATTGATAAAGGGGGGGAAGGGTCAGCATACGGTGATAACCGTTTTTAGAAATAATCCCATAAACCTTTCGACATTTCAAAATGTATCCCAATTTCGAGAGAGCACCAAGCATAAAAACTTTGCACTTTCGACGTGCAATTCCGCAGATGTGTCGCGCAAAAATAGGCGCTGATGTTCGCAGGTAACTGAGGGGGATATTTTTTTCCAAAAAATTTTTCCCCCAAGAGCCCCGAAAATTTCAAAAGTTTTTGTGATAATTATCATAATAGTGTTTTTAAAAACGTTTCAGGTATAGAAAATGTTTTATTCAAATTTTTAAAGATGTCATTCTTTTAGTATATTTTGTTCAGTTTTTTAAATTACAACACATTTCTCAAAAAAGCATGTTATTTTCTTTGTTTCAATTTCGTTTTGGTTTTGTGGATTTGTGGTTGTGGCTCAAGAAAATGTTTGAGTTGCTAGTTCTTGGAATCACAATTTACAGTATCTTCAATAGTTAAATCTCATGGTTTGATTGCGACTCATACTTACCTACACACTAAGTTTGGAATTAGATGAATTTTGCAGCCTGGTTCTGATAATATCTGAATATGTTTCTGAGTGGAAGATTACAGCTCGATTGGTGCACCGTTGCTAGTTTATTAGACATTTTGCCAACCCTTTTCTACCTACCTTACGATCTGATGCTTCTGACCTATGATTTATGTAGATATATATCAGCCTTATCAGCCCTCGGACCTGTCACAGCTTCACAGATCATCAATATCCTGTTCCTGATTTAAGAATTTCAGTCTATTTCAGTGTTCAATCCGTCAATTCTTTGATAGTTGTGCTGTTATTTCTGACATAGGTGCTTTATTTTGCTGCAACCTTTCTGTTGGTTGAAAAATTCGAATTTATACTCAAACTTTCAACATTTACTTTCTAGAAGAGGTAAATCCCTCAAAAAGCTCCCGAGAGTTAGTATTGGACATACATTTCACAGTCAAATAATTGGCCCCGACTATTTAACTGCTTGCCACATGAAAAATCGCAGAAAATTCATCCCTTCAATTATTATAACAGATAATACCTTGGTACTTTGAGACGCCGCGCAAACGCTCTCACTTCGTTCGAGCGTTATCACGCGCGGCGCTCAAAGTACCAAGGTATTATCATGTTATAGTCTGTATACGCTTATACCGAATATTTATCATGATATGATAATTTTATAAGTTTATAGCTATCACAATGTCCCCCTATCTTTAGTGGTAAAATTGGAGGTCCACCAGCCCAATGGCCAACCGTCTTAAAAATTTACTGTTTCGGCCAATTGGCCGTTTTTCCTTTTCATCCCTGGCTATTTGTGAAACATTATAGTTGGAAGTTGTGAGAGAAAAGTTGTTACAATTTCTATAACTGACATTTTCCCGCTAATTTGATTGGTGGGGTCTCAAATAATATGTCAATCAAGGTCTCGTTGAAACAGTCGAAATTTGCTATTGTGCTTGAAGAAGGCCCAAGCTCCATACATTTATATAATTCTGTTTATGTTGCTGAAATCAAAAAGTAAGACTTTTTTGAAAGTTGTTTATGGTCTAGGATATGGTTTAACCCTTGATAAGTTCAAGGTTCTTCTGTAATAGTCTCATCAATCCATTCAGTATAGTCAGATTGTCTTTTCCCCTAATTCCACGCCTGGAACTATTTCCTGTTCATGTATGAAACATCTGATTCTATTGTCTCCATGCATGTATGACCAAGGGATGACATTCACGAGCCCCTGCCTAGCAGTCCCAAATAGTTTATGTAGTCCAAGTACTAAGGCTTTATGGTTTGCAATGATTCCTAGGATAGGATTAGGCCTCTTGTGTAGTGCGGCATATAATACATTTGTCCATCCGACATTGCATCCCCATCACTTGATCCCCCCGACACTTGATCCCCCATCCTTGATCCCCCGACACTTGATCTCATATAAAACTCAAAACTCTATAAGACATATAGTCGTAGTCAAGCTGTCAGCAGTAGGTCTGGAGTAGTTCCAGATGAGGATTTGGTCCTCTCGCTCCTCCTTGTTTCCAGGGTAGATATAGCTTGAACACATCTCCTCTGGTGACATGGAACATCTTGGTTCATTCCAATTAAAGACCTTGAATAAGCCGCAGGCGGGGGGGGGGGGGTTCAAATGTCACAGGGATCCTCGAGCTGTGATGTTTGATACCCCGCTTTCCTCTACAGATTTGCTGTGATGTTTGAACCCCCGCTTTCCTCCACAGATATGCAGTACTGGGGGGTAAAATTCTCTTTACCAGTTTTATGGTACTCTGAGCAGAAGCAACTGGTCAGGGTGAATTCCTCCTTAACAGATGTGTACAGTGACAATGAGACCTTATTAATTAATCACAGGGTCTCCAGTTATGAGGTCCCTATAATAGAGAGATAGAGGGACTATCTGGTAAAGGCAGGGGTCTATTGTAACTTGGGGACCAGATGTACCATCATATCCATGATGTCCTGGCTAAGCCATTCTTCAACGCACCAAGGTTTGGCAGAGGGTGATTTGGTGGTTTTTGCAACACTCGATTGGGATGGACAAGGAATGAAAAGACTGAGGGGGGACTGGTTAGAAGACTCAGAATGAAGTTGAGGAGCAGTGGCTAATCATGAGGAAGTTGAGGAGGAGGCCAAGCCCCAAGGTACTAAGGCGAGACAGGGCTGAGGAATCCATGGTACTATAGTGTGAGGCACTGAGGCAGGGAGACTTGATGGGCACTTTTAGGGCTAAATAGGTGCAAGGAGATTTTCCTTTCAAGCACTCCAGTACTTTCCCGGCCATTGGAACATATTCAACACCTCTTGGTTAATGGTTAACCTATTGAGATGTTAGCAGTGGGTTGATCCTGGTCTATGAGATGCTAAAAGTGCTACACTGTACATAAATGAGCTAAATTATCTTTAATATCACATCTTTTTCGTGATTTCGATATTAGTGTCTTCAAATGTACTCAGATGTGTTCTTAGAACAATTGCAAGCAACTTTCTATCTGGGAATTTTTTGATTGGACCCCCTAAGAGCGGTAAATATCAAAATTTAAAAAAACGGCCAACCGTCTAAAAAATTTCCAATTTCGGCCAATTGGCCGATGGCCGTTGGCCGGTGGACCCCCCCCAAAATTACTACTGACATCGATCTAGGTTAATTCCGGACCCACATGATTCCATATGAATCCTTCGATTCCTGTCATTGACCGTACAGATGTTGGAATAGAAGTAAAACCTAAAATAGAAGTAAAAACCTAAAATCGCACACCTTCAATTGGGTATTTCCTATCAGGGAGCCTAAAGCAGACCCCCTCAAGTTACTTCCTGGGGACGATCCACAGCCCTACCAACCCTACATCAGAAAAAACACGTACAGACAGAAGGAGATGCAGGTACTTATTATTATAGTTGCGAAATCGTCATTTTGCGGGTATTTGTATGCCTGTAAGCAGATTTCATTGCTCTACTTCTTAGAAGGGTTAATGGGCTGGGTGATGAGAAATGGAAATGTCCGCCATGCTTATATATGATTCAGCACGAGAAGAATTATATAGTATTTTGATATTTGAGCACTCCCCACCGTGACTTCTCATCTCACTGTCTTTGTTTTCTAGATGCGTTGTATATTGAATATTTATTACTCAGAATGAAATGTTATCGTAGAATTGAATGGTTGCTTGCATTGCAAAGTTTTAATAAGGCTCTATCTTTGCTAAGGGAGGGTTCAAAATTTAGCAATATGTTAAGTTTTGACGTCAGACTATCATATTCTTTTTTATTTTTTGGATAGCTTATTTCATGGGTGTGATCATATATAAAGACAACCAATTTCAGATTGTGAATAACTGATTCCAGACTGTTTTAATAGATTTTAATAGAAGGGTGCAGTAGAACAAACAAAAAAAAACTTGAATAAAACTTAATTTCAGAGGAAGTATGAGGATCGAAAGAAGAAAACAGTGTTGAAAAGCAAGATCAAGGACGGTGAACTGATTTTGGAGGTGCAGAGTGATAACATCATGGGGAGCTGGAAGAAACTGCACCCTATTACCAAACAGGTGATTATATGGGGCGGGATGATGTACGGTTGTGTGAAAGGTGATCAATTAATCATGCTCATATTTCCGTGAATTTGTAAATTGGTAAAACAGGTAATTCGGGTATTTTGCTGGCATAAGTTCTTTGTCATGGTTAAAAAGATAAATATGAACTATGAAGATTGAAGTATGAAGATTGAAGTATTATAGGAGCCTAAGTGCTTGTTCTGAATATAAACTGAACATGAAACCTTTGAAATAGGGCCCCACTATGTGAGAAGTTATGGCAAACATTTCCTTGAAAGAGTGCGACTTTCCCAACGTCACGGCTTATAAGATACTAGGAACTCCTTGGAGCGTTTCTAAGATCTCGCAAACCCTCCGTGAGATGGCAACGCGTGATCCTGCCACAGCAACGCGTGATCCTGACACAGCAACGCGTGATCAGAACGCCGTGCCTTCTGATTGGTCCGCACTGTACCTGCAGTTCAGACTAGATCACGTGATGGGAACGTTACCCTACAGGTGGGAGCCTAAACCCTACACTTGGGAGGAAGAGGAGAGCGTGAGATACGAGGGGGCTGCGCTGATCAGAGTGTGTTTCCCCTCGCCCCTCACTGTGGTTGTGATGCGGGGGGAGGTGTTCAGTGACCCCTCGCTGAGTGGCGCAGAGAAAGGTCACGTGATCAAGGAGCAGCTGGGTGCTCCCTCCCCCTCGCCCCTCATGGAGTGGCTGGGGGAGCGAGGGAAGTGTGCTGCAGTGGAGGAGACACCCGGCGAGTGGGAGTTGGTGATGCCCCACTCGCTGCTCAGGAGGGTGGAGGTGGAGGAGGAGGTGCTAGTGGAGTTCAGGAAACATCCCATGTTTCCTGTTACTCAATCCTGGAGGGAAGCGGGGGCAGGGAAATGGGTGAGATGCGAGGGGGATGACGAACAGTGTATTGCCGGGTTGCAGGACATTGTACCACCTTTCTTATAGGCAAATGACCCGGGGGAAATTGGTAGACAATAGAGAGAACAGTAGTTAGAAGGGTGTTGTGAAAAGTGAAGTGTGCAAAAGGTAGACAAGTAAATGATTGGTTGATTCGTAATGGGAGCTCTAAAGTCTTGTTGCCTTCATTTATCACTGTAATCTTAATTTTCAGCAAATTTTCTTTTCAAATCAGTCTGATATTAGATTTTTCATTTCAATTTGTGTATAAATGTAAACTGTTAATAATTTGTATTTTATATCATTTTATGAAAGGTGTATAATCTAATTAACTTCTGTCATCAAAAACTGCGTGATTCTATTGAGTTACACTGAAAAGTAGGTAACAAGAAGTACCTAAACCTTGATTTGGCTGTTTAGTGTGTAATCGGGTGTAATGGGTGATACATGATGCATTGAATGATAAACCGGTGTTCTTACTTTCTTATCATTACTCCATATCTGATCTATCTGTCATATTATCATAAATAAACAATTTCTCACACGGAAAGCTACTTTTAGTCCTTTTATTATTTTTCACGATGAACTTTGATAACGCTAATTAGATTACTGATAAGCCGGATGACTGATCTTGTGATAAGTGAATAACGAGACACTGCCTTATTTAATGGAGTAAATGGATGGGATTCGATAATCTATTGAATTGTCAATTTTCTCCTATGTTCTAGGAAGGATTTGTACATGCAGTGTTGCTGTGAGGTGTATAATTAATTAGTGTGCTAGACACATAAAGAAGTAATTGGTGCTCCGTAATTAATCTCAGTAGTAAGCAGTTGGCTCACATTAATTTGTTATAAATTAATTTGTTATATATTGGTCTGTTAGATGGTTTGTGTCAGAAAATCAAATAGGTAATGATTCATTTTACTTCGAAGTGTTGAGCAAGTAATTTAATTTATTCAGGTTAATTTATTTCATGTATTTATGATGTTATTTCTGTGAACATATAATCAATCACTCAATTCTCAATAACAATTGATCACTTAGGTTGTTGTTTAACTTCCATTTGAATGGAGAGACACATCATGATAAATTTGACTGAATATAAATCACAAATTCAAATGACAAGATATAAGAGGAAACATCAACAAGCAATGTCTCATTAAAGTATTGATAGCTAACGAAAGATAATAAGACTGACATGTGTTATGTTTCAGATAATAAAGAAACCACTGGACCATGCCATACTTCAGTGTTACTTCAACTCTACGTGGAGCCCACGATATAAAGACACCATGATAACTCTTCTTAACGCTAGGTAATGTGTCCAATTCATTTTACGTTTATAACAAAGTGGATTACTTTCCGTTTTGTCCAGAGCTCATTAAATTATCCAAAAAGCAGTCACTGATGTTAATAAATTTTAAATATAATTTTTAAATATCATCAAATCAAAGAACTCGCGATAATAACCTCTAAAAGCATTCAGCAGTCGTAGAATGATGCATTTCAGCCAGTAGATTGCACTATAAAACTCAGAATTCTCCTGTACTTTGTTTCAATCCTCATGAGTTTGCTCACTAACAAAGTAACTTGAAACGTAACAGTGCGGTGTTATCAGTTGACTGGCAGTTGTTCCAGCCTGGTAGCTATCCTCACCAACATGTACATGATCTCGCTGTAGAACACTATGGCTACGACTATGGTACCGAGCAAGATGCCACCTATTGCGTAATGTTTAGCGGCTATCCCGTCCCTCCTTGCTTGCGCGTAATCCCGGCCGTGGAGCGCGTGCGCGCTGTCGCACGACTTCTTCAGCGCTAGGATGGCGCAGGGGTTGACACACCCACACAGCATCACGGAGACTAGCGAGATAACGGCGTTAGTGCTGGGAAAGAAGTTACCTGGCGGCTTGTTCATCGTGCCGGAGGAGCTGCCGCTTGGTGCCGCGTTATTCGGCGGCGACATGTTGATCTGAGGCTCTTCTACCATAGACGCTAGCGTCACGATGGAGCCCTTAGAGAACATTGCTCCCTTCGCTTTGACTGTAGACGGTTTCTCCGACATGGTGGTGCCCTGGCTTGCATTCTGTGAGATGGAATGCACTGTGAGAGATGCCCGTGCTTCGGGGGATGGTCAGAGAAAGGCTGCAGTGCCAGGACAGTGTTACACTCAAAAGAGGGATTCGGAGATCCCAGGTCTTCTTCGAGCATCGCCAAAACAAAATACGAGAGGCCAAAACAAAATGTACTTAGTTGTGATCTCAGCTTTGCTAGCAAGTTTCTTTGTGGTCGTGGCGCTTCTCACCGCCATTTGAACATATAAGGGCAGGTGAATTTATTCGATATATAATAAGACTCGTCGCTCTATTTGCAATTTTAAAGTTTCGATGTCGAAATACGGCACTGCGTTAATGAAAAAGTTGATTGTTGCGTACCCTTTGACGTGATTGAAATGAAGCAATCTTATTTCAGGCCTTCATTTAAGTCTCCAATTCTCGCTTCTTCTTTTTGAAATAATGGTGCCCTTCAGCTATTGGTTAATGGTTAATTTCTTTTCCTATTCTTAATTTCTTTTGCTATTGAAAGTTTGCTTTCTCGTCAGAAATGTAGTGCATCTGTTACGAAAGAACCGCGTCTCTTCTTTCCAAGAACTCAAACTATTTTTATTTGTCTATTTAGGTAGTAATGCACTACGCTACTAACTCACCCTCCACTCTTCAGGCAGATAGCTCAGGACAATGGGTTCGATTCCACGGACCTCTGGATAGACAACGCAGGTTGCTTCCGTCACAGCATAGATAATAACGGAATTACCGTGCACGCCAAGGGAAAGAGAGGCAGTCTCAAACGGAGGTGGTCTTCTCTCAGAGTTACGATTATCAAGGGCAGGCCTCAGAGTAACTGCCATGCATTGAACGCTTTCGCTGAAAAGCACCACGAACATTACCAGAAGTTCTTACCTCCTTTGCCAATTGCGGAGGATTGCACCTTTAGGTGAACATTTTAACAAAGCTAATTCAAAGTGTTTAACACAATTAATGGTATGTTCAAAAGGACACAAACTCAAAATGGGTTTTACTGAACCATTAGATTATCAACCTGGCATGCCAAGTTCATTATGGGCGGTATGCGCCATACGGTCAAGGCTGACATCTTCGAACCGGATAATAGCTCTACCAAATAACAGTATTACCTTCCACTCGGGTCTAACGTAACAACCCTCGATTAAACGCTTATATAGATTTTTCGGGCTCCTTTATAAAATCACTTTGATTCAAACCCATTTTTCAATATTTCATAGTGGCCGAAACTTACAGGGTCGGTAAAATGAACCTGAAAAGAGATTAATTTAACGTTCTAGTTATTTGGACTCCGATTTCATACTTCACGTAGTTAAGTGTGATCCAACGTTCTGTTTGAACTTTTTAAGTTAGGGAGTTTCAGAGTTTAGTGCATATTTAGCTAGATTTGTAATTTAATTTTGAAGTTCTAATACAAATGCTATTTATGTGATGATTTACTTTATCTTTGGCCTTGGAATCCAAGTTTCCCTCTCTTTTCTTATTTACTTGAAAAACGGAAATTGAGAAAGAAGAATGTTTTATCGTTTTGGTGGAATGCGCGGTGTAAAAATTGATGTACAAAATGTCTAGTTCATTGCGCGTTAGGCCGCGCGCGCAAAATAAAATTCAATGCAACCAAAAACTTGCTTCAACAGGTGATTGAAACCCGATCATGATTTGCTCACAATCAAAGTAGACCGATTGGATTCTAGTTCATGTACATTGATTGGATTGCAACCAGCGTACATTGATTGAATTCCAATCAGCGTACATTGATTGGATTCCAATCAGTGCACATTGATTGGATTCCAATCAGTGTACATTGATTGGATTCCAATCAGCGTACATTGATTGGATTTCAAGCAGCGCACATTGATTGGATGCCAATCAGCGTACATTGATTGGATTCCAATCAGCGTACATTGATTGGATTTCAAGCAGCGCACATTGATTGGATTCCAATCAGCGTACATTGATTAGTTCCAATCAGCGTACATTGATTGATTTCAAGCAGCATTGATTGGACCAATCAGCGTACATTGATTGATTCCAATCAGCGTGTACATTGATTGGATTCCAATCAGCGTACATTGATTGGATACCAATCAGCGTACATTGATTGGGTTCCAATCAGCGTACATTGATTGGATTCCAATCAACGTACATTGATTGGGTTCCAATCAGCGTACATTGATTGGATTCCAATCAGCGTACATTGATTGGATTCCAATCAGCGTACATTGATTGGGTTCCAATCAGCGTACATTGATTGGATTCCAATCAGCGTACATTGATTGGACCCCAATCAGCGTACATTGATTTGATTCCAATCAGCGTACATTGATTGGATTCCAATCAGCGTACATTGATTGGATTCCAATCAGCGTATATTGACTGGATTCCAATCAGCGTACATTGATTGGATTCCAATCAGCGTACATTGATTTGATTCCAATCAGCGTACATTGATTGGATTCCAATCAGCGTACATTGATTGGATCCCAATCAGCGTACATTGATTGGATCCCAATCAGCGTACATTGATTGGATTCCAATCAGCGTACATTGATTGGATTCCAATCAGCGTACATTGATTGGATTCCAATCAGCGTACATTGATTGGATTCCAATCAACGTACATTGATTGGATTCCGATCAGCGTGCATTGATTGGATTCCAATCAGCGTACATTGATTGGATTCCAATCAGCGTACATTGGTTGGATTCCAATCAGCGTACATTGGTTGGATTCCAATCAGCGTTCATTGATTGGATTCCAATCAGCGTTCATTGATTGGATTCCAATCAGCGTATATTGATTGGGTTCCGATCAGCGTACATTGATTGGATTCTAATCAGTGTACATTGATTGGATTCCAATCAGCGTGCATTGATTGGATTCCAATCAGCGTATATTGATTGGATTCCAATCAGCGTACATTGATTGGATTCCAATCAGTGTATATTGATATGATTCCAGTCAACACATTGATTTGGTTTCTCTCAATTTGCATTGCCTCCAGTCATCGAATATCGATTGACTTCGAATCGACGTACATTGATTGGATTAGAATCAACGCACACTGATTAGATTCCCATCAATGACTATTGATTGAATTCCAATCAACGAACATTGTTTGGATTCCAATTAACAAATATTGATTATATTCCAATCAATGAATATTGATCGGATTACAATCAACGAGCACTAATCGGCTCCCAATCAACGAGAATTGATTGGATTCCAATCAACGTACATTGATTTGATTCCAATCAACGAATATTGATTTGATTCCAATCAACGAATATTGGTTGGAATTCAATCAACGGTCATTGATTGGATTCTTGTCAACGCATTTTTATTCGATTCGATTCCACTCAACGGACATTGATTGGATTCCAATCGACGTACATTGGATTCCTACAAATGTTTCTTGAGTCGATTTTTTCCTACGAACGTGAACACTGGCACATAACAGTGATAACTTGGTCGAGGTCGTTTAAGGCATCGAATCATCGATTGAAACAAAGTAAACTCTGTTTAGAAGTGAGCAATCCAAAGTACAAGATTTAATTACAAAATGATGATACATAAAAATCGCATTTATCTAGGACAGGAATTTAAAATCAATATTTATTATGAAATTTACAACCAATGAAACGAAATTACTCAAAATGATTCATAACAAAACAGCTATTGAAATCCACTATTGAAATTGAAATTTGTGCAAAATGCTATAAATAATTCTGATAGGTCATATGAGGATTATTTCACATATATCTGTTCATCTTCTGTCATCGATCATTCATCCTTTTTGTCAACTGCCACCAATTCCACTGGTGTAAGCCGTGAATCAGAGTTATTTCGGCCATGATTAACAATCATCTCAGCACTAGCTTCCCTGATATTCTTCAGATGACTAAGCCGCCTCTTTTTCTCGTATTCCTGCCGCGTCTTAGGGTTCGGATCACAGTTGATGACGGTTGACAACTTCAGTTCGTTTTGTAGGGACTGGTTGCTGAGAGAACGTAGTTCAGCATTGCTTCCCGGTCTGAGTAGACTCCTCTTTGACTTGTTATCCTCACGTTCTATGACCGGATCATCTGGTGTCGTATCGTCCTCATATTGGGGGATGTTAATGTCGTGTTCCTGACTGATAATGATCAGGAGCTTGCACGGGGTCGCCAGACAGAGTTTTGTTGATCCCTCCGGAACTAGTTTCGGACCTACGACCATGGTGTTGGAGGGGAAGGACCGTGTCTCCCCGTATATCACCACAACGTCAGTGATGATGTCATCAACTTCAAATATACCGTTATTGGTCTCTGGTACCAGGGTGGCAAGAACGCTGTGCTCACAAATAGTCTTCAGTTCATCGAACTTCTTGGTCTTATACTTCTTGCTTTTGAAGAGAAGAGACTGGGCTATTCTCACCGAACACAACCTCCACAAGTTCTCCTCGATTATAGGGTACCTCAGCATGAGGCAGTGCATATCTTCAGCAGATATGAAGTAGCACTGAAGGTCAGATTCACAGGCAACATAGGACCCTCTAGGTCGGTTTACGAGGATACTTTGTTCTCCTACGATTTGTCCTGGACCCAGCGCATCGTTTGGCTTGTGATGACACGCCAACTGAATGCTATAATTTCTTTCACTATGAAGATCGTTGGTCTTGGAGGCGCTCTTGTTTAAATGTTCCAGCGAGTGAACGACTCTAGCCCTGCCAGATATGATAAGGTACACTCCTTTAGCTATGTCTCCTCTTTTCAGGAACGTCTCTCCTCTGTTGTACATCTGGTGCTGGGACATCTTAGCAACGTTGTACACTATGTACTCCTTCACGTTCTTTAGCCAGGGAGCCTGTGAGAACATCATGTACGGGTCCGGGGGAGAGATCCACCGGCTGGGGTTGGCCAGCAGACGCTTCATCTTCTCCTCCAGCTGCTTGGTGAAGAGGGCACAGTCGAAGTCTTCCACTAAACCGTCGTCCAGGAGCTGCCAAGCAGTCTCCCGACCCTTGTTGAGGATCTGTCTCGTCACTTGTCTCGTAGAGATTGCTATGGAGATTCCGTGGAATTCTTTCCGTACCTCACCCAAACTATCGCTGACTTCATCTCTTGTCAGTTGGATCTTTTCTCTGAAGGTTTCTCTGCATTCCTGGTATGCCACAATGTGGTCGAGGTGTTCCAGCACCTCATCAGAAGCCATGATATAACCGATTCCAATGTCATATCCATAGGAAACGGATTCGTGAATTGCATCTCTGATCAACTTTTGAAGTGCTAACAGCACCCATTTGATGAGACGAACGCACCGAAATAGACGAACAATTCGGATTATTCTAAAAACATTGAAATTGAAATTAGTCCTGTTACAACTGGTAAAAACGTCTGATATTGAATCGGCCAGCGATATGATGATAATAGCAAAATCGAGAACGTTCCATTTGTGGTAAAAATAATACCTCCTCTGTCCAATTAGTTTTAAAATCATTTCGAGAATGAAGAGCGTGTTGAAAGCATAGTTGACGTATCCGAAGGCACGGCTGAGTGATGTCTTCCGCTTAAAGGTCTCTCCGGCTCCCGAACCCTCTAATGTCACCGTCTCGCAAGTCTTGTCTGACATGGTCAACTCCACAATCACAACCACAACGTTAATAAATATCAGAATCATGATGAACGCATCGAACACATTGGATGATACCAGTTTGTAGATCTTATACTGGTGGATGTTGTTCGGAATGGGGTATTCCTCCTGTTTCCTGCCCTTCTGCCACGCCTCTAAGGAAGGCCTTCATGTAGTTGAGCACCCGCCCTGTTTTCCAAGTCGAGGATATGTCTCTGAACTCAATGAACTTGTCCCGAACATCGAGTGTCTGATCACACATGTCATCCAGGAACCTCAGAGCTGGCTTACTCAAGAGCCCCGAGTCAAACTGCTTCCACAAACTGATCTTGAAGGCTTTAAATACCCTGTTCCTGGATTCGTCAAAGAATTCGCTGAGCTCAGCCTTGGTGAGAGGTACGGGGACTTGAGACTCGCAGTTGTCACAGGCAGTTACCTTGTCATGGAGCTTCTCTATGGCCTCCCTGTTGTCATCTTCATCGCTCTTCACTTTGTGGATAGTCTCAATGGAGCAGATCTTCATCACTTCTTCCCAGTTACTATCAGTGTGGTTGTCGTCCTTCTTCAGTGCTTCCATCAAATTGTTCATGGAGTCCATGATGTCTCTGGTAGCGGAATCCACCGCTAATCTCTTAGCTTTAGAGATGTGACAGAAGCCAAGGATAGACAGTACTTTGTTGAAGGTCGTTGAGTTGATCAGCAGAGTCAACACCACAATACCAGATACGAAGAAGAGGATCTTGCTGCGCATAGCCAGGCAGAAGCCCGTGTTGTGCATGACCTGTAGAGCCAGAGCCAGGGATACGGCCCCCCTCAGAGCACCCCACATCAGAACAGACGCTGACTGCCAGGTACTACCGTACCCTATCTTAGACAGCACTATGTGGAATATCAGCAACATGATGGATCTGGACAAGGACACCCCCAGGTACAAAGCGAACAAATACACAATGTCTGTGGGCTCGATGTTGTCGAGTGCTGAGTAGGTGATGATCATGCCTACAACCAGGAATATAATGGTGTTCACCAGGAAACCCATCTGCTCCCAGAACTTGTTCAGGAACGTCTCGATCTCGGGGCTGATGTTCATCTTGTTCATGTTGAGGACACACCCGAACACCACCACGGAAAGCACGCCCGAAGACCGCAAGAACATCTCACTTACGAAGTAGATCAAGTAGGGGGACCCCACCGTTATCGTTATCTCAGTGAGATAATCGTTGAAAACTTTCCCCAGCCAATAAACGATTATGTAGCCGCTCAAAATCCCAAAGATAGGTCCACCGATTGTTTTTAGTACGATATCCACAAGAATCGATTCAACAGACATTTTTTCGCACATTTGTCGATGTATAGGTAATATGTCATCGCAATTCATGTAATTTTCGCAGAAGTTCTCGGCAGTAAAGTGGACCAATGTTTGATTGCTGTAACAGGAGTAGTTCATGCCTTCACACGGTGACATGGCGTTGTTTTGAAATATGTTAAATAGAACAATAGCCGCCCCATCATTGAGTAGCGACTCTCCCTCAATGACAATGGATAGATGGTGAACATCCCTCCCGCCTGGGCTGTTCCTGAGAAGTGCCACGACAGCCACGGGATCGGTGGCACTGAGTATGGCACCAACCATCATGGAGGCATTCAAGGACCAGTTGTAGCTGAATAAGTACATGACAACCACTGCGGTCAGTAGAGAAGACAAGATGTATCCCGGCACAGCCAGTACTAATATCTGTCCAATAGACTTCTTGATCGCATGAATGTCGAGAAGAAAGGCTGATTCGAAGAGTAGGACGGGAAGGAAGGTGTACATGAGCAAGTGTGGGTCAATCTGAATCATACCGTAATACCCTCTCATGTAGTCCTTATAGTACTTGAAAATGAAGCCAAAGGGCATCCCGATAGCCAAGAGGGCTACAGTGTAGGGGAAGGTAGGGCTGAACTTGGTGATAGCATGCCGAGTGATGGCCCCCACCAGGAAGGAAATGGACAGGAAGAGGATGGTGCCCAGACTGCTGTCCCAGGCGGAGGCATCGTGTGGAAGGTCATGCTCATCAGACCGAGCTGTTGGTAGGAGACATAACACTGATAGTAGAGTCAATGCCACTTGACCATCTTGTCGCATTTCACCCAAACTCTCCTGAAGGAAATCAGTCGATAAGTTGAAAATTTTATTAAATAAGTACGTACCTACTTGACTACCGATACCACTTCCGACTACCGATACCACTTCATTCTGAGACTATACAACGTGCATATCCCAGAAAATATGCTGCTTCAGATACAAGAAACTTGACAGACATTGTCGACAATTATATGGCGATTGCGAAAATGGTAACACCCTCTTTCAACTATCGCCATATAGCATATTCGACAATGAATCCATTGTCGTCAGTGTCGACAATGACTGGACACTGGATTGCCGACGATAGATTCACTGATGACATTGTTGAGAATGAATCGCCATTTTCGACAATGGCGATTCACTTTCAATTAATTTCGAGAATGTCGACAGTGAATCCAATGTTGACAATGCCCAGCCGGCACAGAAACGTTTTAGATACGTTTAATAAACGTTTTTTAGGAAACCATAACGAAACGGAGTAACGTTTAATAAACGTTTATTAAACGTTCTTTTGCGCAACGGATAAAACGATAAAACCGGTTTGAATTTAACGTTTAATAAACGTTTCTTGGGAAACGTGTCTGAAACGTCATACAGAAACGGTAATTAAACAGAAAATTAGGTCCTGCAATTTGGTTTATTTTTGGTTTATAAATCGTTTTCAAAAAAACGTTTTTGATCGGTTTCCCCGAAACGATAAATAAACCAGCTAATTATTAATTTAATCACTTAATTATTTCTTAATTCTCGACAGACTCTGCGAGTCCTCCGTCGACCATGTGTATGATGTATACACATGGTTGTAACAAAAATTATATAACAGGGATATGTTATCCACTGTATTCGCCTTGTAAGGCAAATATTGCTGAGGCTCGCAGGACCAGGGATTATACTTATAAGAATAAAATGTTTCCTTGTGTTTCAATGAAACCTCGTTAACTTCGTTTTCAAAAGGTTTATTTTTGGTTTGAAAAAAAACGTTTATATCAAACCAAAAATAAACGTTTAAAATACGTTCATTTTTGGTTTGCAATAAACGTTTCTTGCCAACCAAAAATAAACTTTTTCGAAACGTTTATTGTTGGTCTTCAAGAAACGTTTTCACAGAACCTAAAATAAACGTTTCTGTAACGTTTATTTTCGGTTTTAGGAAATCGTTTTCGTGAACCAAAAATTAAAGTTTTTGGAACGTTTATTTTTGGTTCTGTGCGAAACGTTTCGTGAATACCAACAATAAACGTTTCGAAAAAGTTTCTTTTTGGTTGGCGAGAAACGTTTACTGCAAACCAAAAATGAACGTATTTTAACGTTTATTTGAGGTTTCCATGAAACGCAATTCCAATCCGAAATTTGTTATTATGTATACCAAAAATAAACGTTTTTTAAACGTTTATAATTGGTTTCATATAAACGTTTAGGATGAACCTAAATTAAACGTATCAGAAACGTTTATTTTTGGGATTTCAATAAACGTTTCTACAGAAAGGTATTCGGTCATTTGGCCTAACTGGACATCTGGCCTAACACTGGTTAGGGTCAGGGGAGAGAGATAAATTCAAAATTTCTTGAGTATTTCTTGAGTTTAAGGCGTTAGGCCAAATGTCCTGTTAGGCCAGATGACCTAGAACCGATTTTTGCTGTCGAAAAAGGCGATCCATTGAATATTATTGATATCATTGATATTGATTGTCGATAAAAAATCACCATTGACGATCCGTTTGTCGACAATGGTGATTGATATTTGATATGGACGTAAATGGATGCATCTCCATTGATATTCATTATTCAATGCTAATGGCGATGCATCAATGGAGATGCATCCATTTACGTCCATATCAAATATCAATCACCATCGTCGACAAAAGGATCGTCAATGGTGATTTTTTATCGACAATCAATATCAATGATATCAATAATATTCAATGGATCGCCTTTTTCGACAGCAAAAATCACCATGGATATTCAATGGATCGCCATTGTCGGAAGTAAAAATCGCCATTGTCCAGAAAGGCGATTTGTCCAATTTTTAGAGAACCTTTTGCCATAACTTCAAGGGAATTTAAAAAGATCACCTGGATATCGTTGGTGGAGAAGTAATTGCGGTCACATCACTGCATATCCAGATGTCATTTGACTCATACATCTTTTAAACGCATCCTGAAGTGATAGATGGATCAAACAAACCAATTGGTCTAGGAAAATTAATCTTTTTTGTATCAAAAATTGGATGACCTAAAGGTGATATATTTCAAAATTCAAACAGGATTCCCAATCCGGGGAGGAAACTGGCATGGAATATGGAACCCGGCCGAAAATAAGTTGCAGATCAGTAGAATTTATTCAAAAACTGGGCAATTGATTAGGTAACTGAAAAGTGCATCCTAGCTTTTTTCAAGATCGATGTTTCGAAATTAAATGAGGCTAGAATTGATAATAAACAATTTTATTCAATGTCGATGGCAAATGAAAATACACTTGACTGAAAATTTGAGTGTCTTCTATCCACTAAATAAGAAGAATTTATCATTTGGGCCGTCTGAGAACGGTTGAACTTATCATAAAATGATATACTGAATCACCCTCAGCCGGCCTGGCCTGAATGACCAATTCTTTTTATTTTGGCCATGGAAGATCCACATTTTTCCAGTTAAGTGTATTTTCATCCCCACGTCCTCCGAATTTCCACTGCAATAGGCCCGAATTCGCAAATACAACGCGTGATATGAAGCTTCTCCGAAATTTGAATGCAAATAATGATAATGCATTATTGCAAATGACAGTTGGCACCACGCATAAGTCGATAGGAACTTACAGTTACAGCAACGAAACAAATTTGACTCATTTGGAATATGACTGAAGCTAACGTACATCTTCAAATTAATTTGCATTGACGCGCGCAGTTACGCGCGCAAAAAGCTAAGAGTTGCCGCAAAGTTATTTTATGTTATAATCAATTTGAATTATGATGTTACAATGCGCGGCGCAGGCAGAATTTCTACCATATCGTCGTATAATCGTTATCAATTTATTGTTGACCACTCAACAGCCCTGACGAACGTTCTTCATTGTTTTTCCGTATAAAATGCAATGTCCCCACGCCTTGCCAGACGTTGTCCGAGTCGGGGCGCGCGCAAAGGGGGCCAGGCAACTTTCTGGCAACCCAAGCCTGACCTCTCCGCGCGCGCTCCGACTCACAGAGCAGATTCATCATTCAGTGTACTCGACGGACGTTGCCCCGTCTATTTCTTCTGACTGGGCGAGGTTGCAAAGTGACGTCCAAATGTGGAACGTTGCGCCGCGCGCGCGGGTAGGGTAACATTTGCCTTCGGCGGACGCGCGCGCTTCGCGCGCGCGCCCACCGAAGGCGAAGGGGTCAGACACTGACAACGTCCGCGTCTGACAAGGTAACATCCTACGATCAGTGTACCCCATCATGCCGAGTCTGGGGGCATGCAAATGGGGTCCCGGGTCAGGCAACGTCAAGCAAGTGCGCGCAAAAGAGGCCTATGGTTAGAGTATTCATAATGCATTTTTACAAACGCGAATAACCAGGATGAAAATGCCATTTTTTGGCAGCCAGGCCGTGGTGGTGAGACGAAGCAGTCGCATAGCTAAGTCTAACCTTAGCGGTTGCTTCAGCTTGAGCTAGCGTCTCACGTCAGACAACTTGATCCAACATTTAACTTCAATGAATAGGACTTGTCGGTCCCGCTTACGCAAGATGCGTCAGCGGGGCGTGTCAAATTTCACGAGGGTCTGTCAGTGTCAACGATGAACGACTGACAAGTGGATGACCAGCTCTCGCCTAAAAACGCACCCTTCGGTCGGCCCCCTAAAGCGACCTTTTTGCTCCCTATTTCCACCCTTGACCCTATTCTTGAAAAATGCCACTTATGGACCGGCATTTGTCCTTAGTATGATGCATAATTTTAATCATAATCATATGGGGATGCAAATTGGGCTCCGAATCCGAGATGGACATTTAGGGTGCATAATCATATTGATATACGACTAATGCCGATTAATAGGTGAGGTGAGTATTTCGGATGGTAATAGGGTGCAAGAAAGGGCGCTAAAAGTGCATTTAGGTTGCGCACTGATTTGAAGGGGTGCAGATAGGGTGCGTTTGGGGTACATTTTGAATTAGGGTGCGCTTAGGGGGCACGCCCGGGTCATTTGGGGCGACTGGTCATTGACCGAATTCAAGTGCTCTCTACTTTCTGACTTTCTGTTTTGAATGCAACAAGTCAAATGGTGATATTTGGAAATAAAGAAAATAACTTTTAATGTTCCACAAAATTAAAAATATTTTCAATTTCCTGACAACACTGAAGGGTACGAATTTAAGCCACATCTATTACCAATGCAATTTTTATATGATAATTATAATTAATATTATAACTGACATGTGCTCTTGACAAAACACGAGTTACTGATAGAACGCTATCAGTAGCATATTCAATGATATTACTACTACATTATACAATTATTGAGAGTCAACACAGTTATCACTCACAATGTGCACCGTGTTATATCACCCAAAATCAAAATGAAAATGCTCAATTTTTTGCAGCAAACATTGAATAGATTTACTTTTTGTTTTGAAAAACGAACTTGTCGAGTAAACAACATGGCCCCGAATCCGTGTTATACTAAACTTCGCGTATTAGTAATCCATCGGTTATTGTGGTGTCATTGCTGCGCGCTACAAAAGATGACGTAACCGGCGGATTACTAATGTGCCGATATAGCTAATCATAAGTATTACTTCATCGAGCATTTACATTCTGAGGTTTTTCTTTGCAAAAAATATTGAACAATATTAAACCGACAGCTTCAAATTTAACATTTTATTGGACTTTATTTGGAAATATTAAAAATTGAAACCTAGTGCATGTTTCAACGTAATAACACACGAATGATCGAGAGACATAACAATGAAACTTTCCCTGAACAAGACTGCCTTAGAAACACAAAACGAAACATGCACTAAATGGAATAAAATCTCTCAACAATTCCAACTGTGCATGGCAAAGAACAACGGAATTCCATCCAAAATTCCAATCGTATCGAAAAAAAAACAATTTAAAGGTGAATTTGTACAGTATTGTTGACCCCTGCTGAAAAAAAGAAAAAACTCCTTGCCATGCATCAGGAAGAGTGTACCTCGTTCTCGAGAGAGAAACAATTCAAATTTTTTCTAATATAACTATAAAAACAAAATTATAATGGCAAGAACGAGGCACACTTCATGTAAAATCACATTCCTAACGCCGCGAGCACGCGACATATCTGCAAAAAGAGATCCTCCCAAAATAACTTCAATTTAAATCATTCGCATACTAATTTAATGAAATTAGAAAAAAACAGAGTCGAAAGTTTTGTTATGTTATTCTGGAAGGACTCGATACATTTCAATACACACGTGAATCGACCCAACTATTTACAATTTACATCAAACTTAGAAGGAAATGCATATTCCATACAGGCATGTATATTTAAAGGGGCGCACAAGAAAGAAGATTTTCCAATTAACATACAATTAGTAACAACACTCAAACTATAATATAGTTTCAAAAGCTTCAAGATAAATTCTAATTCCCCGAATCGTATATAAGGTCGCAAGATTGCGTATATCATAATCAAGTGTAATTCCCCAACTACTAAATGTTTTAGAAAAGAAAGCAAAAAAAGAAACGCCCGATTCCAATTCATCATCGAGGGACATTCCAATGTTGAAGCGTAATATATGGCTAATTATTTTAATTAAACTTAAAATGCACATGCACACAAAAACACTGAGCTATTGTATTCGAACACGATGTTAACCTTAAAAACAAGGAATATGGTAAATATATCATGATCTTTGAACCTAAATATAAAGATATATTGGGAAGCTCAATATCAAGTTATAGGTGTCTGACTATAATTTCCATTTCGCACGTTCAGTGTCTGTTTTCCAGCATTCGCCTCGAACATAGTCTTCATATATATTACACGATTTTTTTCAAATAAATTAACAATTACCAATACAAAAAATTTATAAATATTTAAAAGTTGAAGAGAAGTTGGTAGCAAAGGTTTACTTGAGCACCACTGTGAGCATCAGTGAGCATATCAATGAGAGCAGAACATTGAGCAGGATAGTGATTCGAGCAAGGGATGTTGAGTAGCTCGAGTGCTTTTCTCTCTCTCTCGGAAGGATCTTCCTCGTTTCCGTATTAGAAAGTGGTACTTGGCATGTTGGCATTGGGGATCTGTGGAAGAATGAATAGCATCTATTAGAAAAAGATAAGGCATAAGAATTACCACAAAAATCAAAATCGAAAACACGAAGATTAAAAGAAGAAAGGGAGAGGTCGGGTGTTTAACAAAGTAAAAGACAGGAACTGAGGGAGAACAGTTCACAAAACAGTACAAAAACCAAAACAGAGTTGTCACTGACTGGAGGAGGGGGAGGGAGAGGTCCGTTGAAGTTGGCAGGTTTGTTGCTGTGCATGAGTTCCTGCATAACCAGCTGGGAGGACAGGTGAGGGGGAGGAACAGGACCACCGTGTGGGGACTGAGGGGAGAACGGGGTGTTTAAACGGAATCAGAGGACTGAGGGGAGAGGTGGGTGTTTTAAAAGAAGTTAGGAGACTGAGGGGAGAGGTGGGTGTTTAAACGGAATCAGAGGACTGAGGGGAGAGGTGGGTGTTTTAAGCGGAATCAGGGGACTGAGGGGAGAGGTGGGTGTTTTAAAAGAAGTTAGGAGACTGAGGGGAGAGGTGGGTGTTTTAAACGGAATCAGAGGACTGAGGGGAGAGGTGGGTGTTTTAAAAGAAGTTAGGAGACTGAGGGGGAGAGGTGGGTGTTTTAAGCGGAATCAGGGGACTGAGGGGAGAGGTGGGTGTTTTAAAAGAAGTTAGGAGACTGAGGGAGAGGTGGGTGTTTAAGCGGAATCAGGGACTGAGGGGAGAGGTGGGTGTTTTAAAAGAAGTTAGGAGACTGAGGGGAGAGGTGGGTGTTTTAAGCGGAATCAGGGGACTGAGGGGAGAGGTGGGTGTTTTAAAAGAAGTTAGGAGACTGAGGGAAGAGGCGGGTGTTTAAGCGGAATCAGAGGACTGAGGGGAGAGGTGGGTGTTTTAAAAGAAGTTAGGAGACTGAGGGGAGAGGTGGGTGTTTTAAGCGGAATCAGGGGACTGAGGGGAGAGGTGGGTGTTTTAAAAGAAGTTAGGAGACTGAGGGGAGAGGTGGGTGTTTTAAGCGGAATCAGGGGACTGAGGGGAGAGGTGGGTGTTTTAAAAGAAGTTAGGAGACTGAGGGGAGAGGTGGGTGTTTAAACGGAATCAGAGGACTGAGGGGAGAGGTGGGTGTTTTAAAAGAAGTTAGGAGACTGAGGGGAGAGGTGGGTGTTTAAGCGGAATCAGGGGACTGAGGGGAGAGGTGGGTGTTTTAAAAGAAGTTAGGAGACTGAGGGGAGAGGTGGGTGTTTAAACGGAATCAGAGGACTGAGGGGAGAGGTGGGTGTTTTAAAAGAAGTTAGGAGACTGAGGGGAGAGGTGGGTGTTTAAACGGAATCAGAGGACTGAGGGGAGAGGTGGGTGTTTTAAAAAGAAGTTAGGAGACTGAGGGAGAGGTGGGTGTTTAAGCGGAATCAGGGGACTGAGGGGAGAGGTGGGTGTTTTAAAAGAAGTTAGGAGACTGAGGGGAGAGGTGGGTGTTTAAACGAAATCAGAGGACTGAGGGGAGAGGTGGGTGTTTTAAAAGAAGTTAGGAGACTGAGGGGAGAGGTGGGTGTTTTAAGCGGAATCAGGGGACTGAGGGGAGAGGTGGGTGTTTTAAAAGAAGTTAGGAGACTGAGGGGAGAGGTGGGTGTTTTAAGCGGAATCAGGGGACTGAGGGAAGAGGTGAGTGTATAAACGAAATTAAGAGACTGAGGGGAAGAGGTTGGTGTTTTAAAAGAACGGAATCAGATAACAAATCATTAAATCCAGGCGGATCAGAGAGACCGCCCAGACTTCACAGGGAAGTAAGGATATATCAGGACAAGGGCGACCGCATCCAAGCCAGTTCACCGTTTTGACCTTATATCTAGGGAGGGAAGGGGAAGATCATGTTTACTTACCGGCGGCATCCCCTTAGTCAGCTGCTGGTGCATCATGAAGTTGTGAGGCGGGCCCGGGGGCATGCCCTTCATCTGGGCAGAGAAGGCAGAGGGTGGGAACTGGAGCTTCCCTGGGCCACCTCTGGAGGTCTCAATGGTGGGCACCGGCTTAGGAATGTCATCAAACTGAGGGGATCTCCCACCATTAGGCATGGCTGGAGTTCCAGAGGGCTGGGGGAGAGCGGTGTCAGTTGCGAGTCTTATTAAACTGCAAAGTTAACTTATAATACCATGTAGCCGGGGGTACGAAACATCAGGATATTAACAAGATACCCTCAGCAATATGATGTCAGCAGAGACAAGATTATATTATGGCAAGAAGGAGTAGAAAAGCTGAAGTCGGATCTCACCTCTCCAGGCCGGTAGTTGAAGCGGGCAGGAGACTGGTGCATGTGGGAGGGAGTGAGGTTGATGTTGTGGTCCACCTCACCAGGTTCCACCTTTCCCACCCCTCCTGCTCCCCCGTAGTTCCGGATCTCGGAGGACTTGATCATGACGGAGGTAGGGGTGAAAGCCATGGGGAAACCTGGCTTGTTACCCATCATCAGCCTGAAAAGAGGCAGCTTGATAATTAGGAATTGTGAATTTTTAGGAATCTCTAGAAATGGAAAAAGAACCAAGCTAAGGGAGCCGAGAAATGAAGTAGGCTGTTGCGTGTTCCTGGGTAATGGGTATACCATCAGATATGACGCCCAGAAAATATCATTTCGTCATTACCGTTACCTGTGCTCTGGATGGTGGTTGGTGATGCGGGTTGGAATACTCTCGTCCCCCGTCATCCTAGGTCTCACCAAGGGGTGTTCCTTAGGGGGTCCAGGCATCATCCTGGGGGGCGCTCCTCCCATCATGGGAGCCCCCTGGCTGGGCAGTCTCAGCAGGGCCTTGAGGGTCTGCGTCTTGTTGTCGTGAATCTGAAGGTGGAGTGTCAGTTAGCTGTGGGGTAAGATGGAGTGGATTGTACGAATAACATCTCACATTCTCACGTTTATTATTATTATGTGCTAGACAGTTGATAGATTGAGGCTGATGAATCTGAGGATTTCATGGAACAATTCAACATTCTATGACAGAGTCAAGGATCTGGACTCAACAGTCAATATTATAATGCGAATATAATATCAGCGAATTGTAACATTTCAGTTTGAATCCCAATATGACAGAAAACGACGCAGCGTGCAGTCGAACAAAGAACATTTCATACAGAGATGTCGCCACCTCTGAGATCGGTGTCTGAAATTTCCACAAAACCACCATTTGTACGCGCTTGATACTGATTCAACAGTATATCCACGTACGTATATGGTGACGCGCGATCGGAAATTTCAGAATGAATCTCATTGCTCGAGGTGGTGACACCTATGTTACGGATGAAGGCAAGGAGTGAAGACATTCGAATTTTAAAGAAACGACACTGAAAACATGCTAGTACATTGCAGGTTTTATCAAGGAGCTGAAGACAGATAACAGATATTTATTTATGTATACGATGACAGACAATATCAAGAAAATGTGATTATTTTCGAGGCGACCAGTTGTGTGAGAACTATCAGCATCCAGCATAATCATTACTTCAACAAGAGTCTTTTTTTACATTTGAATGGAAAGAATGCATCACTTTTAATTGATGGGTCATGACTTATACCACAAAATAATACTAATCAAGAGCGAATGGACAGATCTTCCTCAATTACTTTTCAGTAGCATCTGTAGCATTTGAAATAGTAACAGGGAAGAATTGAATCCTTCAAGACTATCAGTGTATCCATGCATTAGGCATGTAGTAGTACAGTACGAGATTCTCAAGATTTATAAACATCTGAATGATGAGCTGAAGAAACGGACACTGACAGTAAAAACGTGTCCTCTAACAGATGTAAATATACTTAGTATAACATTAAAGCAGCAAAAACAGTATACCGTTAATAAGTATACCAGCGCCCGGCTAACATGATGAATGATATTTCCTGCATGATCATATCAATGCGAAAACATCAGTCGGGCATTTAAAAGATATCATACACGCTTAATGTACTGTTAAGTGTGTGCGCGCGCGAAGGAAGGCGGTAGACGCCATCAGTTCAGCATTCCAAACCATGATAATGACGTCCCTCTCATAGCTTCCGACCTTTGAATATCCATTCGGAGGGCAGTTTTTTGGCCAAAAAGGAGGGCAAATCAACGCAAAAAGAGGGCAATATTCTACTACAATACAGTGGCGACCTTTTTTTTTTTTTTTTTTTTTGGAAACCACCTCAAAAATGCAATCCGAGATATAATAGCGCTTGTTAGGTGTATTTTCACAATCATGGGTGTATTTCAGGAACTTAAGGTGTATTTTAGGTCAATTCAGTAAAAGTGTATTTACAAAATCAATCCGAGATAGTGCTTATTAGGTGTATTTTCACAATCATGGGTGTATTTCAGGAACTTAAGGTGTATTTTAGGAGAATTCAGTAAAAGTGTATTTACAAAATCAATCCGAGATAGTGCTTATTAGGTGTATTTTCACATTCATGGGTGTATTTCAGGAACTTAAGGTGTATTTTAGGTCAATTCAGTAAAAGTGTATTTACAAAATCAATCGGAGCTAGTGCTTATTAGGTGTATTTTCACAAAAATGGGTGTATTTCAGGAACTTAAGGTGTCTTTTAGGTGCAAATTTACTAAAAGTAGATTTCCAAAATCAATCGGAGCCAGTGCTAGTAAGGTGTATTTCCGAAATATATGGTCGACCTTTTTTTTTTTTTTTTTTTTTCTTTTTTTTTTTAGGTGTATTTTGGGAAGGGTCAAAAAGGAGGGCAAATTGGGCCTTAAAGAGGGCAAAAAGGAGGGCTCGGAGGGCAAGACCCAAAAAGGAGGGCAAAAAGAGGGCATGAGAGGGCGCCCTCTCAAAAAGAGGGCAGTTCGGAAGCTATGGTCCCTCTCAACCGCCTCACATTCGCACACGACCAGTACTGTATGCATACACTGATCTAACATGCAGTGCCGCGATTATATGGACATGGTACAGTGGTATATACGCACTGTATGGGTGTATAGTGTATACACAGTACAGTGGTATATAATACACTGTACAAGTGTATAGTGTATGGACTGTTTGGCACTTGCTTTTTTGAGTTGGAAGGACCGGAGCAACTGCTGTTCGGCCTCGTGCCGAGTGGCCGCTTTCAACTTAGACTTCTAAAATGTAATGAATAAATATAACATACATTTCTTAATTAATCATATACTGCCAAGTTTTAATCAACATTGCCAATGAAACGACTCCCAAAATATTACAAATATATTATTATATCATTGACCATTATATATTATGTTTTTAATATATTATGTTTTTAATATATTATGTTTTTAATATATTATGTTTTTATAAGACATACCGAAAGCTGTGCGTTGAGTAATAAGAACATAAGAAACTCAGAGACAAACAGGCAGACAGGGTACAGACAGGTAGACTGAGTACAGACAGACAGGCATACAGAGTACAGACCCGCACATAGCTAAGGTGGGTAACTTACGATCTGCTCGTGGTGCTGCTTGTTCAGCTGGTGCTGAGCGTTGGCCAGGAGCTGCAGTTTCTGTATCTTGATGTGATCATTCTTAGCCTTCTCCATCTCCCTCAACAAGGCGTGTAGCTGAGGAAAGAAGGAGTGAGACATACTAATCAAGGCGGTCAAGTAATTAAGGGGAGGGAAATGAAACGCTAAAGCTACGGTAGGAAAAGAGCGCAATTTTGTCTCTTCTCGAATCCAACCTTTCAAAATAATGATATCAGCAAAATCTTCCTAAATGCGTTGCAAAACAAAAAAATCCATAGGGGAGGGAAAAAGATTTTTCTATTGCAACTCTGGATGGAAATCACGTGAACATACCGTTGGCTGGTGCTCTGGGGGAGCAGTCCCCAGCTTGAGAGCATTGTGCAGACAGCTGATAACCTTGTCTAGCTGGGCTGGGTCATTCTTCACCATTTTCAGGATATCTTGACCATTACGGGATGGACCCTGAGGTAGGCATAACACTTTACAGATACCTTGAAAGTAGAAGCGAAAAAGCAGGTAACTCGGTAATCTGCCGATGCACACCTGGGGCACAACTCGGGCACACTTCGGGCACAAGACACACCTGGGGCACATTTGAGCACAACCACCTGGGGCACACCTCGGGCACACCGAAGTGTGCCCGAGATGTGCCCCAGGTGTGCATCGGCAGATTACCGAGTTACCAAAAAGCCTATTTGCGCAACCTATATCCGATGATGGCGCGAAGCAGACTAATCCTCAATTTCAAATTTCCATCATTTACCTCAATGCGGTATTATATTCTAACCTGTTTGTTAGCCCCCAGTTGGAGATGAGGGGGAAGGTTGATGCGGGGGTCCACGAGCCTAGGATCGATTATCCTGGGGTCAGTGTTTTGCAGTCTTGGGTCCCTGAGAATGTGTTCTGGGACGGGGTGTCTGGGGGTCATGACAGGTCCAGGATGGGGTAACATGGGACCCGGGGGAGGGAGGTGATGCTCTGATCGGTGTAACATCTCACGGAGATCTCTTGGCATTGACTGGGCTGCCAGGAACTCCTGCTGCTGTCTTGCCAGCGCCTCTCTGGGAAGAGTCGAGGAGTTTAGGGAGTTGATTTCTACGAGTTTAGGGAGTGGAGTTCTAGGAGTTTAGGAAGCGGATTTCTAGGAGTTTCAAAACGAGTGAGGGTGACAGAGGAGGGTAGATGTCGGTTTACAACTGTGAACCTCTTTCCTCCGATATCTAACTACTCACGATTTGATGTGGTTCTTATCGTTCTGTAGCAGCTGTTTGATAACCGGGTCATCAAATGGTGGTCTGATGTTCCTGGAGTCGGGAAGGAAGTGAGGACCCGGCATCTGGGTACCAGCTTGGGGTTGGGGAGGGGGAGGAGGAGCGGCTCCTGGGGCGGAGAGTCCCGGAATCATGCCCCCTGCCTCCGAACTGAAGTAATGAATGATTGCTCAAAGTGGGAAACATATTGTTTCATGTCAAATGAATGAATCGAAACAAAGAAATATTTCAACTTTTCAATTCATCTGAACTCAGCACGGCTCTCAGTAATGATTTATGATATTTTTCTTCATAGCTAGAGTATAACTAGAGACAAACTAACCCAGAAGAGATGGATTCATTAACTCCAAGCATCGCTTTTAAGTTACTGGTAGCCATGTTTTCTCCGAAGTGTACGTCAGCCGCGAACGATGCTGCAAATAGGCACAGTTATGAGCTTTGTTGTCTAATAATAAATAGCACAACCCAACACCTTCACCTTGAAACAACTAAAACAGGATGTATTCTAAAGGTTTTATAGTAAAACTACAACTTATCGCAATACAGGAAGTTCCAATATTTCTGCTTACCTGGTCCCTCATTAGTTGGAGCAATAGGGGAGCCTTCAGGCCTCTGAGGACCTTGTGCTGCGTTGGGGAAATCCTTGGGACTGCTGGAGTTGTTGGCACCAGCCCAAAACTCCATCTGCAGTCCCCTTGTGTTGGGAAGATTTATACTCTTCTCTGCTTCCAATAAATCCTGCAAAGATTTCCTATAATATGTCATATTTACTCAAAGTCAACAGAGAAATACGACATTAAACGCATTGCGGACAAAATTGCTAAAAACACTGCTAAAAACTCAATTTACAAATTTAGGTTATGAAGCAATGTTATTAAATCTTTTACACACCTTGCCTTCCTCGACAAATGCATGGGGATCGAGTAAAGCTTCCACGTTAAACTTGGGATGAGTTGGATCCCAGTCCTCTTGGAGACCAGTGCTGTAGCTACTTTCATTTGCATCTGAAACAGTATATCCTGGTTATGACTAGGAGGTTGTGTATTGTAGAACAGAGTACTATTTTCAACTGGCTTGAAGTCTAGGGTCAATGAGTTTTCGTGGACATTTTTATTTTTAAATGGTCGTAAAGTTGCCTTTCCTTTTCGGTTTTTATCCTTTATCTTCTGAAAATAACTTGACCCACCCCCACAATTTATCTCTCAAGGACACTCACTTATCCGGCACAGTTGACTGAACCTGGATAGATCTATTGACACTTACATTGGTTGTTCGTCAGGGTCATCTCAGGGTTCCCTAACGGATCCAAAGACAGTTCGTCTTCTCGAACTTTGGCATTGGTCTCAAACTCGTCTGTTTGGGGAACGGCTTCTGTCGAATGGAGTTTATCATCATCTGAAATGATAGCGTGAAGGTTAGATTTGCAAATAGGATGTGGATAAGACTACTATCTGGACTGTTAGACGCAAGAGGACTACAGAACGTCGGTTAGACGCAAGAGGACTAGAACGTCAAATTAACAAATGGAATGGGATAGAATAAATAAAATACAAAAACATGCGCGCATTGAGACCGCTCACAATAAGAACATTTCGTTGAAGGAAGGCAAAATTCTGCTAGTACAAAAAGTAAATGCCGCATTTTTGTCCCACTAAAGTACCATGTTATTTGGTTTATCAATTTTCCGATCAACGTATATAAGAACCCTTGGCAATGGAATTGTATAATTTAATACCAGTGCGATAAAATAAAATCCATTTGGCAAGGACAAGATGCCTTAAAATAGACTACACAGAATTATCAAAAACAGGAAATTCTGTGGTAAATACAGGTTGTGGGCCTGCTCTGGCCTCATTCTATTTTGACGATAATCCGTGATAAATTATTCGCGTTATCTCATGATTCTTGTTACTGCTACCAATACTGTGCGATGAATCCAGGCCATGCAAATACGCTGAAATCACGGAATAATTTGTTTAGAGCAAATCTCATCTGCATGCAAGCGAAAAAGGGCAATATTTAAACGATCGTGACACGAGACTTGCGATTACGCCCGTTTATCAGGCACTCACTCATACATCGTCATAACACAGAAGTCAAGGATCAACGTTAGACTTGGCAAAATTGAGGCGAATATTTTGTATATTTTTCCAAATGCACGAAAGCAACGATGTGAATTTCAACCCTTGATAAATTTCAAGTAGCTTTTGTAGGAAACGAAAAACGCTTAAAATAGACGTACCCTCAAAGCCTTTGAGCTCAATAGTGTCCAATCGAGAAGTGGGTCCTGAAGTGAACCATTCGGGTTCATCATCGCCACTCCTCTCACTATTCCGACGAGGGGGGTTGTTCCAGTTCTTCTTACCCCTTTCCAACGATCCGTTCTGAAGAAAAAACTGGTTTAGGGGCGGCCCCGTTAATTAAAATATCCAATGGAAATTATTCTAGAGGAATCTTTTCTACGCATACTCAATGATGTAAGTTACTGAGGGGAAATGTAGAATGGGCCCCAATCCCTATCTAGCATCAATAATAATAGTCCAGTATTAGCATCAGCATGGTTACTACTGACTACCAAATATTATAGCTAATTAATCCAGCTGCAAGTGAAACTTGGAAGTGTTATGGACAATGATATCAATAGAACTTCTGTCTAACCCATTTTTATCATCCACCATGAAAACTTGGACGAACATTAATATGATTTCAACCTGGCTAGAATCTCCTTTCTTGACTGCCAAATATTACAGCGCCAGGCAAAATCCAGCAGGTTTTTGCCTGCCAGTGCACATACTCCAAGGGTTGAAGGTGGTGTCGAGGAAAACCCAATATTAATTAGCACACCTGGCTCTTTGTTAAAAAGGAGAGCACTATGCGAATTCGGTCTGAGAGCTATTAGGATATTAGAGAGGTACTAATGCCCGTCTAGTGTACTGTATACAACATACATTGCTTTCTTCTCACGTGTTGTCCTGTGTCCAATGTACAGGGTACTATCCCATGTACATTGTGCTGTGACTCCTGTCCCATGTACACTGTACAGTGCCTCAAGTCCAATGTACTGTAAAGTGTACATTGTACAGTCCCAAGTGTGTCCCTTGTACAAGGATCAGGTAAAATATACAAAATCTTCCACAAACTTTCGCCACACTCTTAGAACATTTCCATTAGACAGAGGGTATAAATGCAACTTATGTCGTAGTATTAATGGGTGTCTAACATGGGTGAACTAAGTGTAGCTGTACGGCATGTTTTACAAGTAATCGAAACTGAAGGGCTCCGTACAAGACGTATGTGATTATACAGATAAGATTGAGATTATAAAGGTGTCGTGCAGTAAGAAACAGCTCACCAATGCAAGGTGTAAGATGTACTGGATGAACATCTTGTTGCTACATTAATTGCATAATATCATAAGTTGCTATAAAATCATAATAATATTACAACTTTATAGTTTATTAGTATGTTCTATCCTTCTATCCCTTGAACGTAATCCTGAGGGCAGAGGGAACCATTATAGGAAACCATTATATTTACCAATTAGCATACTATATTTAGCATACTATATAATGACATAATGGCGTTATGTACGGTCATATGGTACGCTTGAAGCCACGTATATTCTATTTAAAGCGATTGTGAAATAACTGAAAGTGGATGGCTGGTGGAGATCGACAGGAAGAGCAGACGGTTATGGGTTCAAGCCCCACCCATTTTCAGTTCACTCGAGCGTGATTGTGTGACTGCAAGCAGGCACATATCATACTTTGGTAGATAAAACTCACGGAGTTGGAGTATTTAGTGTCTTTATGTGCCTTGTACTCCGGCTTGAAGTCTGTCGAGTATTCGGACTGTCGTATCCACGTTTCCTCTTCTTCTTCCTTGCAAGATGGGACATTGTCAGCATATCAAACACATTGTAAGATACTAAAGATAATAAGATATTACCTAGATCTGGAGCACGAAAATAAGCGTTTCAAAAACACTGGCATAGTACTTGAAGCTTTTTTAAGTGCGGAGCTTTTGAGTGCGAAATTTGAGGATTTATTTCTCAGCAGCTTTTGAAATAAATTGAGGTAATACTTGAGGTAAATATATTCTCAGACATAGATATTCAAAATTAAATTGCGTTATGGAATGTGAGAACATGTTATGGATAAGCTGATGCTATGGAGAGTATCGACATAACAGTTGTGTTATTAAATGCTAAATTACTACCGTTAAATATTTAAGATACTTATGTATCCGTTATTAGTAATGGCTCTATGTCCTAGGATAAAGTAGTGGTATTGTTGGCTCATTGAAGACACAGGAGCCAACATTGGATAATAATGGGTCTCTTTATTCTTTAATTGAGCATTGATTATGACTGACATCATATTCATTGTTGTGTTATGTCCCGATGTGCACTGAATCTCAGTTAACCTCCCTGACTGCGGCTGAGACGGGTCCGCAGTACACAATTTACTGTCGGAACTACTGTCGGAACTACCGGCCTAGGTGAAGCATTTCTAGGATTGACTCAGTCAGAGCGGCTTTGAATTCATTAGTGAAAGCAGTACGAGAAATTTCAGTAGGATCGACTCACCTTGCCCGGAGCCTCTCTACTCTTCTCTCTGTTCTCATGAAGGTCCCTGATAGCCTTCCTGATCTGTTCCCTGTTACCCGAGTAGTTGCCGTTTATCTTCTGAAGGTGCTTCTCTCGGTCAGGGTCTCGAGATCGCTCGCTGTTCTTGTCGAACTTATTCTTAGGTAAGAGTCCGTTAAGTCGCTTGGTATTAGTGGTGTTGTTAGTTGTGGTGGCGTTGGTGCAGGGGGTGTCTGAAGGAGGGGGTACTTTGGTGCCTGCACACCCATTACCAAAGCTCATTCTCTGCGGAGACAGAATCACTTCCACATCCTTCGTATCGGCTGCGTTTGAGCGGGTTCGCTTCCTGAATTCCAGGGTCCCGACAGCAACCGCTGTTTCTACCTCACCCTGCGGTTGTCCAGAGTGCCAGGCCATTGGATCCCAACGGCCTTCTCTGAAGGGGAATTAACATGACTGAAAGCCCCGATGACAATTTTAAATGGAAATTTTACCTCTCATTGATATCTTATTCTAGTTTAACCAAGGAAAATTAATATACATTTTTACATTGCAGTAAGCACTGACCTGTCATATATTGCATTCAAACAAAAGGGCCGAAGGAGGGCTAGATCTGTTTTTTCGAGAATCAACATTTCTTCTCTGGAATACTGAAGTTTGGCACTTGACACTTTCTTGACTTCTTCATTACTATCATCATTATCAGTGGAATCAACCTTTATATCTGAGATGCCTGTGATATTGTGATAATTACTTTTTGAGTCTATAAAAAAGAGGTCCAGTTCACTCTTGCAGTTGCATTGATATTCTACAGTAGAAGTATCACAAAAATTTTTTTGTTTGTTTTTACAGGAACGAAAACATTCGAGAAGCTGATTAGAAAGTAAGAAACAACTGCTTGAAATATAACAGTACATTTACCTTTTGTGACATCACCCAACTGAATACTCCTACTTTCTTCTACTGCTTTGCTCATTTCAACCATTGCTGCCTCAAATTTGATTGTATTAATCTTTTGATGCCTCAACTTAGTGGTTACAGGGTGGAGTGTTGTCTGGGTTGAGTGGTTTCAAGGTTAAGTGGTAATTGGTATCATAACAAAGTAGATTCTGGGTTAAGTGGTGTCAGGGTAAGGTGTCAGATAAAAGTGGTTTTGGGGTAATGTGGTGTCAGGGCAAAGTGGTGTCAGGGAAAACTGTTGTCAGGGCTTATTGGTTTCTGGGTAAAGTGGTGTCAGGGTTAAGTGATGCCATTTTAAAGTGGTGCCAGGGAAAGGTGAAGTTGTAGAAATGTGATGTTGGGGTTAAGGGGGCCGGAGGGGGTCTTATGTCGATTTTCGGTTTTTTGTTGTTTCTGATACCTGGCTGAATGCCAGCTACTAGTAGGTTTTTACTGCATCAAAGAATATTGTTCCTAGCCAAAGTTATGAATTTTTCAAATCGCGATTTCGCCTGTGATTACAGTGCCAAAAATCAACTTTAAAATCTATCTTCTCCTACAGTTTTTGAGGAAAACCCTTGAAACTTGGTTGTTAAATGTTCTAGGGCATTAAACAAAACTTTTGATCGGTCAGATTTTTTATTTAGGTCTCAGAAGTGAAAATATGGGCTTTTGAAATTTGAAAATCGTCATTTTTGACCATTTTTTTGGACAGGGGCCAACTTTGAAAATTCATATTTTTACTTCTGAGGCCTAAATCAAAAATCTGACTGATCATAAGTTTTTTTTATGTCCTAGAACATAACTACCAAGTTTCAAGGGTTTTCCTCAAAAACTGTAGGAGGAGATAGATTTTAAAGTTAATTTTCAGCAAATCAGGTCGAACGTTTGCGCACGCCCTGTAAGGGATCGTTCACATATTACGTAATCAATTTTTGGCCGATTTTTACCCCCCTCCCCCTCGTAATCAAGTTTACAGTAGTTGTATTTGTTACAATAACATGTTACATAATCATTTGGAAACCCCCTCCCTCCCCCTAGGTGATTACGTAATATGTGAACGATCCCTAATTACAGGCAAAATCGCGATTTGAAAAATTCATAACTTTGGCTAGGAACATTATTTTTTGAAGCGGTTCAGCTTTATCAGAAACAACAAAAAACAGGAAATCGACATCAGACCCCCCGGCCCCCTTATAAAGTGCTTAATTGGTGTCAAGAAAGTGCTCTTAAATTATCAGTATTATCAGTCAGATTTTATCGCCCATTACTAATCATTATTTTTCACGTTGTATTGGTGATAACTTATGGCCAATAATATTAGTTGCAAACCCTATATGACCAGTTCCTCCTGTTAGTTAACATGACAAAGTGGGTTTTCAGTGGGGGAGTGTCAGTGACAGTTTTGTCAGGAAAGTCCTAAATAACTTGACATACTTACATACTAGATATTTTACAACTGTGTTGAGTTGTGTTATGCAACTTAACACAACAGTCATTTACTGTTGAGTAGAGTAATCTCTAACAACCAGTGCAATCCCTATAAACCCCAAAAATCCCCATTTGCCTTTTTGAAAAAATATATATATCCACTTTTGATATTCACTTGATTGTGATAATTGTGTTATTCTTGCAATCCTAGCTCAATTTTAAAGCCTATTTTTAACTTAGAACTTCTAAGCTAAAGATAGGCTTTAAAATTGGCTTCTAAGTTAGAAGCAAAGAAAGTAAGAAAAGTAGCCAGTCTGGAAGAACACTGTCTTTCCTTTGGCTGATGTGAGGCAGACTCACCCTAACCATAACCATAACACTACCTGTTGCCCTAACCATAACCCTTACACTTGCCCTGACCCTAACCATCATCCCAACCCTAATACTTCCCTGATTAGGTTCTCCATAGGTCCATTTAAGGGAGGCCACCTTAGGTCTGCATTAGTAAAGTCAGCCTTCCTCCAGACTGCTGACAAGTAAATTAAGTAAGGCCAAACATTTCTGCAAAAATGGTACCATTTCAAAAAAGGGTCAAAAATCATCAACTTAAATGGTACTGTTTCAGAAAAGGGCTATAAATCTTTAACAAAAATGGTACCATTCCCCCCCCTCTCCCCATTTTAGAAAAAGGACTAAAATCAATTGAAAGATGCTATCATTTCAAAATGGTACCATTTCAAAAAGGTGCTAAAATTGGAAACAAATATTACCAGTTTAGAAACAAGGCCAGAAATTGTTATCTTTGGGATACAAATACAGTTGTCTTTGTACAATCAAGCCACAAAAGGCTGAGTCAAGCAACAAAAGGCCAAAAATTATTGACAAATATGGCACTATAATTTCAAAGGATATAGATAAATAATAAAATGGCATTGCTTCTAGCCAAAGTTATGAATTGCATGTTTACCTGTAATTACAGTATGCACATGAAAATAAACTATAAATGTATCTCCTCTTACAGTTTTTGAGTAAATCCTTGAAACATGACAGTTATTTTCTAGGGTAGGTGTGTTCAATGAAATGCCAAATTAAATTTTTGTTTTATTCTGAAAAATTTTTGTTTTATTCTGAACTTATAATCAAGCAGATTTTTGGAAATATGGTCCCCAAAGTTGGCTCCTGTCCCAAAAATATTCAAAAATGACAATATTCATATTGGAGGGGAGCAAATTTTCAAAAGCCATGAGGCTTCAATGAAAAATTGGTGGGATTAAAAGTTTTAGTGTATGCCCTAGAAACAAGAATTGCACCTGCGGGCTTAATTCTTCAATTCTTGTCTGTGGGATGCTCCCACATGCAGGCACTTGATTTCCCTCCCCCAGTGCTTGATGTAACCTTAGCATCATTCTAATAATAAGATATTATAATTTAGACTTTTATATTATAGTGGCACATCAACTTATTTCAATGCACAGCTGTGCCATGACAGGCACTCCTTGTAGGAGTATAAATATTGCACCAATGCTGCGCATGACCACCGAGAACACGTATTGGCACGTGCCATTTCTTCTAAAATTCTTGCGAGTGAGTGCATTGTTGTAATCAGTTTGTTGTAGATTTTGCACCATTTCATTGAATTGGTTTATGTTTTGCATCGGATTGTGTAACCGTTTATTCATGCGCTGTATTTTCTTGAGTGTTGATATCACTTGACTGTTGATGTCACTTTTCAATTGCACACTAGGGCATACACTAAAACTTTTAATTGTTAGGGAGGGAAAAATACATTTCATGTTGTGCTGTAAAAAAATTGAATTGAACATAATCGAATTGAACATAACTTCCACTTGAACATAACATCCAATTGAACATAACTACCAATTGAGCATAACTACCAATTGAACATAACTACCAATTGAACATATCTACCAAGTTTTAAGGTTTTTTCAGAACACTGTTCAAAGATAAGCTAAAAAAGTATGATGCATGGTTGGTGCATGGACTAGAAATGGTTAGTACCCAATCAAATTATATTATCATGAATTATATTATCATTGAATGGCCAAGTCAGACGTTGTCTACCCCCAGACTCTTCAAGTCTGAGTGCACATGAGTGTCCAGAGGGGGCCAGGCAATACCTCGCAAGAATGGCCACAACAAAGTCCTCAACTAAAAGTACCACTTCAGAAAAAGGTCGAAAATCCTCAACAATAAGGTACCTTTTCAGAAAGGACCAAAATCCTCTACAGAGTCGAAAATCCTCAATAGTAAAATTGTTTCAGGAAAAGGTCGAGAATCCACAGTATTTAACCATCACAATTAACATAAGCAATATATAAATAACAATGGTAACTTTCTTACGCACCATTTAACTCAGGTGCCCATTAAACATAATTTAAAAATCATTCATAAATATTTAATAAATAAAATAAGGTGATAAATGATCAACTGTGATAAATAAGTTACTGTGATATATGTGGTTTACTTGTTAATAAGCTAGATTTATGAAACCGACATGAAAAATAAAAATTTAAGAATTATCTGATTAAAAATACCAACATACTGGCACCAATTCAACAGCAAAAACAACAAAGTTTAAATATAAAAACGTATTGGAATTAAGAATAAATGTTGATTCCTTTCTTCTTGGCTATGAAAGGGTTATCTCTCAAAAAATCATTGAACTTTAACTTATTTTCTAAATAGTTGCCACCTTCAATCTTCTCAAGTACAACTGATGATACATACCAAAAATTACCAGGGTTAAACAATTTAGCATTAGTTTTATAGTGTTCTAGAGACCCTTTAAACATGTCAACACTTGATGCTTCCCTTACATATTTAGGTAAATCATTCCAGTAAGGTCTAACTCGTTCTGAAATAAAGCTATCATTAACCTTAGCAACTTCCTTTGGCAATGAAGTACAAAGTTTTCTATGTACTAAAAGATTTCTTCTACTTCGACCCATTTTAAACCAATTTTTGCCATAGTCAACTTTATTATTCAAAATCTTAAATGTTTCTATGAGATCACCCCTAATTCTTCTTTCAGCTAGTGTAGTAAATTGTAATCTGTCTAACCGCTCACTGTAAGGAAGAGTGCCTATGCCATTGATTAGCCTGGTAAAACGACGCTGGACCCCTTCCAGCTCCAAGATGGTAGCCCAATTCCCATGGTGAGCAGCAGGACACCAAAGCTGAACACAGTACTCAAGCTTTGGCCTAACAAGAGCTTTGTAGATACTTAACATAACATCAATACTTTTAGAGATAACATTTCTACTTATCCATGCTATTGTTCTATTAGCATCTTTGATACATTTATTAATATTCAGGTCCCATTTCAATGTATCATTCATAATTACACCTAAGTCTGTCTCTGAACAGGACTCATTAAGAACTCTACCATTTAAAAAGTATTCATTCCTTGGATTATCATTCATATCTATATGCATAACCTTGCATTTATCTAAATTGAATTTTAACAGCCAAGTTTCCTCCCAAATTTCAAGTGATCTTAAGTCAATAGTATTATCATGGTAATTTGCTGCATTAACAATAATCTTGAGGTCATCAGCAAAGATTTTAGAAACATTTTTAATCTCACTTGGCAAATCATTAATATAAAGAACAAATAACAGTGGTCCTAAGACAGATCCTTGAGGAACACCTGATTTAACATCCTTGGAATCGGATTTTACACCTCTAACGACAGTTCTCATTTTTCTATTTGACAAGAAATCCTGAATTATTGCCAATGTTTTACCACAAATACCAAAATTCTTCAACTTTACAAGAAGTCTATAATGAGGCACAGTATCAAATGCTTTCATAAAGTCCATATAAAAAACATCAACAGGTGAACCATCTTCGAGTATACTTATTATGCTGTCTACTGTGTCTAACAAATTTGACAAACAGGATTTACGGGGAACAAATCCATGTTGGTCAGCAATAATGTTTCCCTCAACAAACTCCAGAATATGCTGTCTAACGAATTTTTCATAAACTTTACATAGTATACAAGTAAGAGAAACAGGTCTGTAGTTATAAGGGTCATTTCTAGAGTCCTTCTTATGCAGAGCAGTGACATGTGCTTCTTTCCACATGTCTGGGATAGTGGCTTCCTGAGCACACTTATTAAACAATAAAGTTATCACATTCACAAAGTTCTCATTATCAGCTAGTGCTTTCAAAAGCTTTGGATGTACTTTATCTGGTCCAAAACTTTTATAAACATCAAGCTTGCTTAACTCATCATAAACATCACTATAACTTATGGATATATCACCACATTTTTTGACAGCTTCACTTCTATAACAAGCCTCTGGCAAAGGTCCCTGAGGTTCTTCAACAAAAACTGAACTAAAAGCATTGGCTAAACACCCGGCTGTTGCATGGTCACTTGTGGTACGAGAACCATCTGCCTTAACCAGGCTTGTTACAGTTTCCTTTACTTTGTTGCGAGATCTCAAATGAAAGAAGCTGATTTTTAATGAATAAATCTGATAGAAAAATAGAAATAGAATAAATTATGGTATTAAACCATCACGCTTCCTTTCATTATATCAAAACATTAGCTTCCACTAAAAAACACACCTTTTAACCCAGGTGTCCATTTATTCAATTTTCAAGAACATTTAAAAATCAAATAACAGAATTAATCTGGAACTGTTGATAGTATTATGAGATAGTGAAATAAAAAAAACTTCATGCAGACCCTGTGATAACCATGAAAATAAATAAACATCAAAAACCAAAATATACATACACAGTGTGATAAAAGGTAACTTCTGTCAATTATGAATTATCAAATAATTTAAGCATCATGAAAATCATTTTCACATCATAATCTCAGAATGTTGTGTAACACTATGTGGAGTTCCTGAAGAAGAGATATTTTGAAACTGACAGTAGAATAGTGGTTCATAGTGTGTGGGTTTGATTTCATTATTGAGATTTCTGTGTTTCACTGCAATGATCAATCATATCAAACAATTTAAGCAGTTGATTTTAATAAACTGACATGAAAAATAAAAATGATAACATATCAGAATTTATTAATCATATTTCATATCGGACAAAAGCCGAAAATCATGTCTGTCGATGTCGTATTGTCGTTGTGGGTACAGACCGGGCCGGACTCTCGTAAGGATTCATTGCCGTGCGTATGGCTTGTGTTACTCTATGACTGCATTATTTGCTACAAGCTATGTGTCCTTGTTCGTTCGCGTACTGCGCGCGCCTTACTCCATGTTGCGGAGCCTTATTTTGCGCGCGCACGCGCGCCTCTTCAGAGAAGAAGCAAAATGTTTGTTATTTTTCTACGAAAAGCGCGCGCGAGTGCAAACAAACAGGGACACGTTTGTCTGACGTTGACAGACCCTCTCGAAAATCAGCGCCGCGCGCGGCGCTGATTCTCATCGGCGGCTGGCGTCAGCGGGTCATACATCGTACGACTCTTGTTTGGCGTTAACAGACCCTCTCGAGAATCAGCGCCGCTTCGGCGCTTTTGCCAGGCGGTGCCTGACCCCCTCGCGCGCGCGAAGCGCGCGCCCCGACTTTAAAATTTTTAAAATAATGGGTCTGACGACGTCAGACAACGGCGCTTCGCGGTGCAGCGTCAGCGGGTCATACATCGTACGATTCCTAAGCCCGCATAGGTGTGCGTACGCGCGCCGCGCTACCCTACGGGAGGAAGCGCGCCGCGCAACGCAGACAGGGATATACGTGTTTAGCAAATCGTACGACAACGTACGACATTGTCAGGCGTTGCCTGACCCCCTCGCGCGCGCGAAGCGCGCGCGCCATGACTCGCCACGACTCGCATAAATTTAAAATTTTAAATAATGGGTCTGACGACGTCAGACAAGTACGACAAGGACACGTAACATGTAAATGTGGTAATGCGCACCTTTTCTCTGAACACACGCGCGCGGCGTGTGTTCAGAGAAAAGGCGCGCATTACGCTTTTCTAAACACATACATCTGCATCCCTTTGCTAAACACGTTTATCCCTGTTTATTCATAAGCACGCATAGGTGTGTGATCGTGATTTGCTAGGTGATATTAAAAATGTTTCTAAAATCTTTGCAGTTGCTCAAACCAGATCCCTAGTTTTACACGCCTAGTAAGGGGAATCTTTGCAGATGACCTTAAAATTTTCCTAAGTGTGTACGGCGTTAGCGCAACCCACACAGGGATATACGTGTTTAGCAACTCAAGATTATTGTTAATGCAGAAAATTAGTAAATTACCATGATAATACTGTTGACTTAAGATCAATTGAAATTTGGGAGAAAAATTGGCTCTTAAAATTCAATTTAGATAAATGAAAGTAAGGTGCATGCATAGAACAGTGGTTGAGGGAATGGAATTGGTAGATTGATCAACTTGATAACATTAATATTTTTGAAGATTAGGGGGATTTGTCATAGCTGCACATCTATTTAACAAAAAGGATATATTAGTTTAAGCTGAGGGTATCATTGTCATGTGAGGTCAGGTTTGGCCTTCTTATAGATGGATTTCACCCATCCCTAGCGCGCAACACTCGGAAATTTGGAGGGTCCCCGCGGAAAAAAAATGGCGCGCGGCGGAGGGTAGGGTAAAATCCTACTAGCCTTCTTAACAAAATCAAAAGAGATCCTAGTAAGGACCCTATTTGCTTAGGGCTTTAATAGACCCCCTTGTGAATCCCCTCAATTTGTTAAAGCCAGTGTTATGGTAAGATGTGCAACTAAGTTTAACAGCTGGGGCAAAAGCAGGGCAGAGAGCAATCCATCAACATTTGGCCATTTTTATTAAACGTTGAATAGTTTAATTGGTTTGTGGTGTGAGGGGGGCCAGGGATGATAAAGTTGTAAGATCATAAATTTTGGATTTTCAAAGGAAAGAAATTTTCGGGGTGCCACACTTCTGATTTATCCATTCCAAAGAATGAGTTAAGAACATCAAGTTTCTGAGGAGAATTCAAAATTTCTTAGTTTTCATTTGACAACAGACACTGCCACCTAAAGTGGAGCCTGGCACCATGATTCCCATTGCATTAGGGTGGCACTTGGTCAGGATGCTAGGAATGAGATCATTCCATAAAGATGAGTGCTTGATAACCTTACATACAGAGGGCTCAATAACCTTACATACACTTGCATGCGCAATTCTTTTATACAGTAACTTACTGTATAAAAGAGTTGTGTGTGCAAGTGTTAGTATGTAAGGTTATCAAGCCCTCCGTATGGAGCAATCTGCACACATATGTGCCTTTGATTGATGCTTGGGTTTGGTTTAAAATGCACAAATACAGACTTTGTGCAGTTGATGTGAAGCTGATTTGAGAACATGTATTCATTTATATTGTTCAGCATTATTTGGAACTTGTGAAATACATCTTCTTCAGAAGTTCCTGCTATAAATATGTTAGTATCATCAGCAAATAATGCATAATCACCAGTAGATGATGAGTTAGTTAGATCATTAATATAAATGAGGAAAAGAAGTGGTCCTAGGACAGATCCCTGTGGCACTCCATATCCAACATCACATTGGTCTGATTCAATTCCATTAAATACAGTACACTGACTTCTTTATACAATCAAATTTTATACTTTACAATCAAATTTTAATAAACTGACATCGGGAATATTTTCGGAATTCTACTCCGTCGTCAACCTCAAAGTTGATGTCAGTTTATTAAAATCAGATTTATTTATTAACAAGAATTGCGCCTGCCGGAGCATTTCTTGTGCGTTGTTGATTGTTCCCGTATGCAGGCGCTTAATTTCCTGTTCCCCGGGGCTGGTATTACTAGATTAGAACGTACGCTGTCATTTGACCGTTGTCAGTCTTATTTACTGACATAGTGAGTTGACGATAAAGCATAAAAGTGACCTCACAAATCAAGATACAATCGCCCGGTACACCTACGGGAATTAAGAGCAAGAGTTGGTATTGAATAGATTAAAGATTTATCTGAAATAATTTTCCGTGATAAAACGGTTCTTCTATCAAGTGTGACATCGCAATACTAACACATCATTGAATCAATTTTTGAATTTTTAAATATTCCACGTTATGCGGGCGCTATATATTATATTTCGGGGGGGGGGGTAAGGCAAACTTTGGCAAACTTTGGCAAACGCTTCCACTTTTTTTGGAGTTTGCCAAAAAAAGTGTTTGGCAAAGTTTGCCATAGTTTGCCAAAGTTTGCCAAAATTTGCCAAAGTTTGCCAAAAATACCCCAAAAATTTTGTAATTTCTGATTTCTTGTCCACAGTGCATGCAGGACGTGTACATAATGAGTTTCGAAGGAGCTGAATCGATTTCCAATGCTTAATTTTCATTCAGACCTTCCCCTTCGAGGCTTTACTGATGTCCACTGGGACCTTCCTTCTCCAAGCACCGTATTGTTTACAAAAAGGTATCCTAAAGGACGGGGGTTAGAATATTTTGATAAACAAGAGATGTTTGGTTTAAAAAAAGAGATGTTTATAATTCCCTGTTATGGATCCACTAGGCTCCACACAGCATCCATGTAGATCCCGCTAGGCTCCAGTCAGCCTCCACTAGGCTCCTTACAGCCTTCACTAGGCTCCACTTGGCTCCTGTCAGCCTCCACTAGGCTTCTTACAGCCTTCACTAGGCTCCACTTGGCTCCACACTGTCTCCACTAGGCTCCAAACAGCCTTCACCCAATCTCCACTAGGGTCCACACAGCCTCAAGCAGGCTAAACACAGCCTCCACTAGGCTCAACTCAGCCTCTCCTAGGCACCACTCAGCCTTCACTATGCTCCAAACAGCCTCCATTTGGCTCCTCACAGCCTCCACTAATAGAGAAGGCTTAGTAGGCCTGTGGAGCCTAGTTGTGGCTAGGTGGAGGCTGAGTGGAGCCTAGTGGACTCCACACAGCATCCATGTAGACCCCGCTAGGCTCCAGTCAGCCTCCACAGTCCACTAGGCTCCACTTGGCTCCAGTCAGCCTCCACTAGGCTCCTTACAGCCTTCACTAGGCTCCACTTGGCTGCACACTGTCTCCACTAGGCTCCAAACAGCCTCCACCCAATCTCCACTAGGCTCCACTCAGCTTCCACTAGACACCACTCAGCCTCCACTGGGCTCCACACAGGCTCCACTCAGCCTCCACTAGGCTCCACTCAGCTTCACTAGACTCCACACAGCATCCATGTAGACCCCGCTAGGCTCCAGTCAGCCTCCACTAGGCTCCTTACAGCCTTCACTAGGCTCCACTTGGCTCCAGTCAGCCTCCACTAGGCTCCTTACAGCCTTCACTAGGCTCCACTTGGCTCCACGCTGTCTCCACTAGGCTCCAAACAGCCTCCACTAGGCTCTACACAGCCTCCACTAGGCTCCAAACAGCCTCTACCCAATCTCCACTAGGCTCCACACAGCCTCAAGTAGGCTCCACACAGCCTCCACTAGGCTCCACTCAGCTCCCACAAGGCTCTACTCAGCCTGCAATAGGCTCCACTCAGCCTCCACTAGGCACCACTCAGCCTCCACTAGGCTCCACACAGGCTCCACTCAGCCTCCACTAGGCTCCACTCAGCCTCTACTAGGCTATAATCAGCCTTCACTAGGCTCCACACAGCCTCCACTAGTCTTCACAAAGCCTCCACTAGGCTCCACTCAGCCTCCACTAGGCTCCACTCAGCCTCCACTAGGCTCCACTCAGCTTCCACTAGACACCATTAAACCTCCATTGGGCTCCAAACAGCCTCCACACAATCTCCTCAGTCCTCTAGGCTCCACACAGCCTCAACTAGGCTCCACACAGCCTCTACTAGGCTCCACACAGCCTCTACTAGGCTCCACACAGCCTCCACTTGGATCCAGTCAGCCTCCACTATGCTCCACTCCGCCTCCACTAGGCTCCACTTGGCTGCACACTGTCTCCAAACAGCCTCCACTAGGCTCTACAGTCTACACAGCCTCCACTAGGCTCCAAACAGCCTCTACCCAATCTCCACTAGGCTCCACACAGCCTCAAGTAGGCTCCAAACAGCCTTCACTAGGCTCCACTCAACCTCCACTAGGCTCCACTCAGCTTCCACTAGACACCACTCAGCAGTCAGCGTCCACACAGCATCCACCAGGCTCCACTCAGTCTCCACTGGGCCCCACACAGCCTTCACTGTACTAGTGAAGGCTGAGTGGAGCCTAGTGGAACTGAATGGAGCCTAATGGAGGCTGTGGATCCTCGTGGAGCCTAGTAGACCACTAGGCTCCACTCAGCCTTTACTGTACTAGTAAAGGCTGAGTGGAGCCTAGTGGACCACTAGGCTACACTTAGCCTCCACTAGGCTTCTCACAGCCGCCACTGAGCTCCACACAGCCCCCACTAGACACCACTCCGCCTCCACTAGGCTCCACACAGCCTTCACTAGACTCCACACAGCCTCCACTAGGCTCCACTCAGCTTCCACTAGGCTCCACTCAGCCTCCACTAGGCACCACACATCCTCCACTAGGCTCCACTCAACCTCCACTGAGTGGAGCCCAATGGGGGCTTTGTGGAGCCTGTTGGAGGTTGAGTGGAGCCTAGTAGAGCCTAGTAGACCACTAGGCTCCACCCAGCCTTCACTGTACTAGTGAAGGCTCAGTGGAGCCTAGTGGAGACTGAGTGGAGCCTAATGCTCTAATGGAGGCTGGGTGGATCCTAGTGGAGGTTTAGTGGAGCCTACTGGACTACTGGAGGCTGAGTGGAGCCTACTGGACCACTAGGCTCCACACAGCCTCCATTAGGCTCCGGTAGGCTCCAGTCAGCCTTCACTAAGCTCCACTCAGGCTCCACTAGGCTCTACTCAGGCTCCACTCAGCCTTCAATATAGGCAATTAGCATTCTCAACACCGTTATGTCGGGTTATGTTGCAGGAATCCATGGAAACTGGTCAGCGATCACGGTGGGGCCTTGTTATTGATTTTAGGCTGCTGGAACAGACTTATGTAGCGTGGATGTTTCGGTTTTAGGGCTTCATACAACGGTTTGATCGGACTATTCAGTACTTATATGCACAAAACTTAAAGTAAGAGGTAATAAAATATCGTATTTTGTACTGTAGCCTCCTACTCTCTTCAATGTGGATGTAGTCTCTACTACAGCTTCGGGATAACGTCAAAATGTAAAACAGACCTTGGGAATCGATTCTGCATCCTTGAAAAGCATATTTTGGGTACCTAAAGTGTTGCATAAGTGCTCAAAAAGGAGTTTTATTTTTGGCAAACTTTGGCAAACTTTGGCAAATGCTTCCACTTTTTTTGGAGTTTGCCAAAAAAAGTGTTTGCCAAAGTTTGCCATAGTTTGCCAAAGTTTGCCTTACCTCCCCCCCTATTTCATTCTCCTACAATTTTGAATTAACGCGCGCAGATCGAAATATCACGTGGGCGATTTCGTTCCACGTGCCAAATGTTCGCGCTAGCGTTCCCGCCATTTCATAGAACTCTTTGAAGATTCGTTGCGCCCCGTTCAGAGTTTCATAACCACGATCACCATTTTCGTTACGCGTTAAATTTTTATTTTGTGTTACGCGTTGCAGATATCAAACCATTGCAATGATCGCTAATATTGTACCCCGCCTTGATATTTTCAAGATTGAGATTCACAATATAATTATTAATTACTGACCAAGATTGAAGATTCAGATATATCATTGTTATCAATCATGAACCGAGACAAACTCTTATGTTTTACTTTCCTCTAGTCAATTCTTTAGATCATTCATAACTGATGGCACTAATACTGCCCATTGTAAATTGGCCGAATTGCCCGCTACTTAAAGAAGTTCAAAATTTCAAATGGCTGTGTGATTGGAATCCAATCTGATTGATTCTGTGAAGATTGATTAAGTTTTAATTTTATGATTGTTTTAAGAATTGTTAGATTTTTGATAAAGAACATCAGCATGAACAGAGCATTGAACTCGAATACCTACACAGTAGCCCAGTTAGCTAGCTGCAGCCTATAATGCGAAGGATGCCACTACACCAAGCTATTCTGACGCGAGTGATATTATAAAGGAGCAGTTGATCGAAAATGTGACATACGACGACGACGACGACGACGACGACCAAGTTTGGTCGCGCGCAGCACCACCACCTATTTCAGATTTAACAGTACGCGTAAAGGTAGTATACACACAAACCCCACAAAACACGATCTCTGCTAACCTTTTCTCAATGCCTTTTTGTAAAACAAAAACGCGATTGGGAACAGGAAAAAATCAGCTCCTTCATTTTGTCACAGAGACTATAATCATCATTAATCAGTATCAGTATACGACTAATAAACAGTGATCCGATCATTCAGTTAAGAAACACTGACTTCTATCAGTGAAGTAGCTAGATAAGAGTTTGTGACGATTTCCCCTTATTCCATAGTGCTCTAATTTATGTAACAGTTTTGTATCAAAAGCCTTACTTAGGTCATAGCCTTAGGGGTCTGGGGCAAAGCTCCTAGAAGCCAAAAGTTCCAAAATTTGGTGAATGAGGTGTGTATTAAATTGAATGCATATATTTAAGAGGAATATCAGAATTTATTAAATGAGGAAGAAAAGGGTGCAAGATAGTTTGACCCAAATAATTTTCAAGAGAATGATTTGGACCTTAGGAGGGGAGGGGGTATTTGTGCTAATGGATTTTCAAACTTTTGAGGACAAGAGGTTAGGACTAGAGATGGTTTAAAATGAAAAATGAAAATTGCCGATTTTTTTGATCTTTTTCATCAGCCCCTAGTAGTTTCAGCTTCTGCTTCAAGTTTTGAGTCATGTGGACCAGCTGGAACTATTCAAATTCATTAAATTTAAGATGGTCGATTTTTAAGTCTCAGCCTTTAAGCTCATTTCTATTACTCACTATATATGATGAGTTGTTTTTAAGGACACGTTCAAATAAGACTGGGGACTTTGTGCCACTTTTCGTTCCTCAAATTCAGATCAAAAGACAGCAAAATTTGTAACATGTTATAAGATTCAGAGAATTTCATGGTTAAGTTTCATTTCTTGGCAAATAGTGTATGAAAACAATCTCAACATAGACAACCAATCTGCCTATAAAAAGCAGTTCAGTACTGAGACCTTACTAATCAGAATAGTCAATGACCTTCTCATAGCCTCTGATGAAAGTAATGCCACTGTTGTCATGCTCCTCGATCTGTCAGCTGCTTTTGACACTGTGGATCATCGGAAGCTACTTATTATTCTAGAAAAGGAGATTGGTATAACTGGGACAGCCTTGAAGTGGTTCAAATGCTACCTATCTGGACGTTGCCAAAGGGTCAAAATTGGCGAGACTGAATCCATTGAAATCGTCATTCAATTTGGTGTCCCACAAGGATCTGTTCTTGGTCCAATTTTATTCAACATCTATATTAGATCTATTTACAAGACAATAACTTCTGTCCTGTTCAATGTTCATGGATTTGCTGATGATCACCAAGTCTTCAAGTCATTTAAACCAAATGGAGAATATAAGATCATGGCAACTGACATACCTCTCTGCTTTAAAGCCATAAATGAGTGGATGAGTTCCCACTACCTTCAACTAAATCCTGGCAAAACAGAGATTATTGTAATTGGAAGTGAAAGAGTACTATCAAAACTAGAAATTAATGGACTTTTTCTTACTCCTGAGGTCTGCGTGAGATTTGTTTCAACTGCAAAGAACTTAGGAATCTTCCTGGACTCATCTCTCACATTTACTCCTCAAATAGACAAACTCAAAGTCAAATGTCTTCACAGCCTCAGAAAATTAGCCAAGATGAGATCTTTCCTTTCCCAGAAGCAAATGCAGCAACTAGTCCAAGCTATAGTTATCTCTTCACTTGACTACTGCAACTCATTGTATTATGGGACTCACTCAAAAAACTTGAAGAAACTTCAAAACATACAAAACAGAGCTTGTGCAATAATCCTCAATCTGAAAAAGAGGGACCCTAAAACTGAGAATCTCAAATCACTTCACTGGCTCAAAGTACCTGAGAGAATCGAATTCAAGATCCTATTAACTGTTTACAAAATCATAAATGGAAAGGCACCAAACTATCTCATTCATCTCATAAACTATAATAATATCAGTGGAAGTAGGACCCCATCATTAAAACCATATCTACCAAAAACTAGAATGGGATCCAGAGCTTTTGTTTGTTGTGCCCCAAAGCTATGGAACAGCTTGCCACTAAAGTTGAAATCATGCTCATCTATGAACGAATTTAAAACTCATTTGAAAACATATTTGTTTACTAGATCTTATGAAGGAATGGTCTCTTAGTATGCGCATAATTCAACATGAATACTTATTTTTCTGATGATTTTCGTCACATTGAAACTTTTATTGGATAAGATCTTGACCTCAGAGTCCTATTGATATTTTCTTGATTGTAGTTATCTTAGGTGACAACCTGTTTTTAAAGTATCCCACACAGTTGTGCATAGGAACATAGTATTTCAATATTTTGTTACCTCGTTACTGTGTATAAGCTACCTTATTTTATTATTTATTATTTATTTTAAAACGAGAAAACCTAAACTTAAACAGGGCCTGAGATATTTCTATTTATTAATATTACATCGAAATGCAAACAGTGTAACAAAAACATGTGTTACAAATTTTCATGAGGCCATTTCGAAGAGTATTTTTGTCGAAATTGATTTGTTTTAGTAACACATAAGTTTGCATCAATCACAATTAAGTTTTTCTGCATTGAAAATGTTATTAAAATGTACACTGCAAATTTTGTAACACTTCATCTGAAAAATCAAATATGAGAACTGGTGAAATATTTAGACAAGAATTTCAATTTTTTGCTTTTTTGGTGACTCAAAATTCATTTACGCACATATTAAACCTCAAAAGAACAACTTAAATTGGTTTCAGTGGCAAATTTTGTAACATTTCTACTCCATACTGAAATTTGAAGACCTTATAAAAGTAGGCTCTGTAACAGATTTGTAACACAATTTAAGATTTTTAAGATTTAAAGTCGGTGCAATCCATTAGTTATAGAAGGAGGAAGTGCATGAGTAACCAAAAATCATGTTTTTGTTACCAGGTTCTGCAAAATTTGTAACACAATTCAGTGTTACTTACATTGCAAAATTTCACCACATTTACAACAAATACACGACAAATCTGATACAAAATTAAATTTTCAAACTAAATGGCAAATGAAAATGAGTCTCTAATGACTAGAGTCACAATCTAAGTAGCAAAATTTGTAACAATAACTTGTGTGCATCTAGCAAAATCTAGTGTTATGTTGTGATGCCATTGCATATGAACATTGAAATGGCTGGTATAGGGTTGAGCGGGGTAACTTTGAACGATTTTTCAGTTTTTCTAACTGCCCTCTAAAAATAGAACACATGCCAAAAAGTTCGTGTGTTCTTATAACCATTAGGGACACTGGCTAATAAACCTGGTATGTGAAACGTGTCAGTTTGTACTAACAGAGCCGTGATCACGTGATCAAATTTGCAACTAACTTGTTCAAAGTTACCCGGCTCTGGGGTAACTTTGAACATCCAATTAAACCAATTAGAAGCCTCCTGGATATAGATTTTTATGTTTTGGACAAATTCTGGGTCGATGGAAAGTTCGTTACCACATACTTCATTTCATCAATTAAGATGGTGAAACCGTGGCCACGCCCACTCAAAAGTGTTGTTCAAAGTTACCCCAAAAATTTTTTTGGACTTTTTTTGCTTCAAATTACGCTAAATTGGGTTTAAAACATGCAAATGATGCTTCTTATATGCCATTCTTACAAAACTTCCTTTGGGCAATAAAATTTGACAACTTTTGAAAAGTGTTCAAAGTTACCCCAATTCGCTGATAATTTTATTCCAGATACAATTTTGCATAAGGTCCTCTAGATTATGATTTGGCAAGACAAGGCCAACTTTCAACATGTATCTACTGAATTACTACAAAAATAATGCCCAATCATTGATGCCCAGACAAATTTGAAGTGGATCAAGGCCTTTTTAAAATCAAATTCATAAAAGCATAAATAGGAAATTGCCTGCATGAAAATATATAAAACAAAACACAAAAAATATCAAATTGTAAGCAAAAACACATTCCTGATGCAAGATATAATCTGGAAAAAAGTGTACGGACATTTTAATATGAAAGTAGGCTTAATATTGCCAAATCTGAACTTATAGCCGAAAATATCAAAGTGAAGGACTTTCCATGAAATCGCTTGGAACATGCAATAAAGAAACCAAATGACTTCTATTTGTGGCAGAATTGTTCTAGTAGAAACCTATTTGTTAAATGTAGGAAATAAAGGAAGTGATATGGAAGCAAATCGAATTCGTTTATTTGCTGTTCAAAGTTACCCCAGGAAAATTCAAAGTTACCCCAAGCTGTTCAAAGTAACCCCGTGTTCAAAGTTACCCCGCACTACCCTAAACTCATGAATTTACTTAACAAACTGGAACAATGAAGCAGATATTGTCGATAAATCTTCCCTTAAGTCTAAGTTCATGTATATTTGACATAACAAGCAAATAATGTAACATGTACCTACAGTGAAGAGCTGCTTTTTACCCGTGAAAAGGTTATGAATTTGGTTGTAAAACCTTAGTTGTACCTTTATTTCAACATGTAACAAGGCTTAGTTTAGGTTCCTGACTCATGATTAGTCAAATTCGGCAAAAAATGTAACATTCCTTTTATGGACATGCATTTTAACATTGAAAATTATCTCCATATGAGTAAATTTTGAACGAATTTTCATAAACTATTTTGTTACAAAATGTGCACTTTTGCACCAAATCAACAATACTTTTCACATCCATAATATTTCCAACTATAAAGCAGAGTAAATATACCACAAATTTGGCCAATATGATGCCATAGTGTTATTGATTGATCAACTACAACACTGTTACACTTTTTACACATTTCTGTCCTTTTAACTGATCCAATCACAAAATAAGTAATTGAAGCTTTGTTATGAGCATGGATGTTACCGATTTTGCCAGGAAAATGGAAAATTTGGTTCTATTGAACTATGATATCCTTTAAAAATCAAAAGTAAAAGTACTGTTACAGAATTCACCTGTTTAGGAAAAACAAGAGTCTATAGGGTGTCAAATTAACAAATAGTGTTTCATAAATAGTCTAATTGATATGATCCACATCAAATTAGACTCCAAAATTGACAGCAGTAATTTACAGCAATGTTTGTAACAGAAAGTTACATATTTTGCCTTACAACGTTATAACAACCAGTTTTCACCTAACTAGTGATGTTAAAGGATTAGTTTTGATATAACCAATAGATTCTGTGAGTATGAAGAAAAAAGGACACTTAATTAACATGTTATGGCAAAAAATGTAAAATCACCGATTTTCAAGGTGGCACAAAGTCCCCAGTCTTATTTGAACGTGTCCTTAAGGTGGATTTTTATCATGTTTCCTCTTGACATGTTTTGCTTCGTGATCAGAGCTCCATGATATAACATGATTATAACATGATTATAACATGATAATGAAACATTTTTATAGTTATGATGATCATTTAATCATGTCAAATGGATACCATGCTGTCTTTTTCTAGTTCTGAAAAAAGGAATAATCAAGATGTGACAGGTAAAGCTGCAGAAATATCAGAAAATGACACCACTTCTGGGTCTCCATTATTGCAATCAACACCATATGACCACACAACTAAGAGCAAGATTAAAGAAAGGAACAATTTGCAAAATGTGACCCCCATAAGACCAGCTTTGAGGAACATATCATTGAATTCTAAGAATAACCATTCCATTAATAACACAGTTGCATTGGCTAACAATGGTCAATCTTTTGATGAAACCCATTATAACAAGTTGATCATTGATGCTGGCATTCTTTATAAAAACAAGGAAAATCTTCAAGATGCTCTTGATAAATATGAACAAGCGTATAGTCTTCATGAAGATGCAAAGTTATATAAAAGAATTTGTAAAATAAAAGAACAGGTTGATGAAAATGCAACTGATAACAAAATTGGTGCTATGGAAAATGAAGATCAAATTCTGGAAACATACAATAATTTACTCAGAGATGCCAAGTCCCACATTGAATCAGAGAACTTCCACATGGCTATCAAGTTATACAAGGAAGCTTATGAAATTGATCCATCAGAGAAATTGCTTGATAAGATATCAAAGTTAGAATCAAAAATGCATAATGATCATCAAGAAATAAGATATGGCAATCATTACAGTACTTCACAAAGTCATTCAGCAGAGAAAGAATTCTCCAAAGTTGAATCAAATGAAGATGATTATTTCTCTGAGTTATTGGTGAAAGCTAAGCAGTGTGAGGAAAATAATCGATTGGAAGAAGCTATTGATTATTACAGAGAATGCAAACAAATAAAATCCAATCCATTTTTAGTTTCCAAAATTGAAGAGCTAGAAGGAAAATGTAAGATAAATAATGATGAGATAGATGTTGAACTGTATAATGGATTGATAATTGAAGGCAGAGAACTTCTAAACAGTGGAAATTTGCATGATGCCTTGGAGAAATATGAACAAGCACTGAATAAGAATTATTCTGAAAAGTTGGTAAATCGTATTGAAAAAATCAAACTTAAATTATCAGAAGATTCTGGGAGTGATAACAATCAAGATGAAAGTGATAATGAGATTAAAAACTATTATGAAGCAACAATTGCTCATGCAAAAGAAAAAGAAGAACAAAATCTTTTTGATGAGGCCATTGCTCTGTATGAGGAAGCTAACGAATTAATTCCCAAGGAAAGTGTTGCTCTTAAAATTTCAAAGCTAGAATTCACAAGAGACTCACAATTTGATAAGCAGAAACCTAGAGATCTTAACGATGTATCTTCAAAAGATAAATTGAAATATAATGATCTAATATCCAAGGGTAAATTAGCACATAGAGATTGTAAAATTGAAAAGGCTTTGAGCTACTATAGAAAAGCATTGAGTATTCATAGAAATGAAAAGTTGATTGCTCGTATCAATAAATTGGAAAAGGTTTTAGAAGATGAAGAAGAAAATTCAGGCTGTTACACTGATCTAGGCGATGGCTTCTTTTTAACAAATGAAGTTTTTGAAAAGCTTTATGAATATCAACGTGAAGGTGTAAAATGGATGTGGGAACTTTACAGGGCTGACCATGGAGGGATTCTTGGGGATGACATGGGCCTGGGAAAAACTATCCAAACAATTGTCTATTTACAGGCAATGTTTGTTATGGAAGAAATAGCATCAGCAATTTTAGTCATGCCCTTGTCTTTAGTTAATAATTGGCAGGAGGAATTCAGTAGGTGGGCACCTGAAATCCGTGTTGAACTATTTCATGGCACAAAATCAGAAAGGGAAAGGAATGTCAAGCGAGTGATAAAGAAAGGTGGCATTCTGCTGACAACTTATGGGATAGTTGAGAAAAATGTTGAGTTTCTAATAAACACATCATACAAATGGGATTATTTGATCTTAGATGAAGGCCACAAAATCAAAAATCCTACAAAAACTAGTAAAGCAATCAGAAACGTTCCATGTAGTCATCGACTTCTCATTTCAGGAACTCCTATTCAAAATAATTTGAAGGAACTGTGGGCCCTTTTTGATTTTGTCTCCAGGGGCAAATTGCTGGGCACCATGACAACCTTCAAAATGAATTACATTACTCCTATTGAAAGAGGGAGGCAAAAAGATGCATCAAAAGCTGAAGCCCGATTGGGAACAAAGCTTGCTGAGAATTTACGTAGGCTTATTGATCCTTTCTTCCTACGTCGAACTAAAGCTGAAATCAAGAAGAAAAACGAAAAGGGGTCCTCTGGTATAAATGACTTGGGAAAGAAAAATGAACTATGTATCTGGCTGAAGCTCTCAGATAGTCAGCACAATCTGTACAAAGCATTTCTAACACTCGATACAGTGAGAGATGCAATGAACTCCTCTAAGTCACCACTTGCTGCTCTGACTGTACTGAAAAAGATTTGTGATCACCCCCGACTTGCTATAAAGTTTGAGGCCCTGCGTGAAGTCATGAGTTCAGATGCCATGGATATGAAGTTAGTTTATTTTCATGTAATTATATTCTTGTTTTCCTGGTCCGTTTTTGGAGAAACAAAAATACATTAACCATTTTCATTGATATATACAAAGTTATCTGTTATCAATTCCACCAAATTAAATTAATATTGTTCAACAATTTTCACTAAATGGTTCCTTATTACAGGGTGGAGGATCACGAAAAGTTGATGTCAACGTTTAGACTTCCTAAGAATCCCACTCCCGAAATGCTACAAGCTGAGAGCTGCAAACTGAAATTTGCTCTTCAGCTCTTAGAAATGCTGCATTCCACAGGGCACAGAACTCTTCTATTTTCTACATCCCTGAAAATTCTGGACTTCATTCAGTCAATGACTGGTGAAAAGGTTAATACATTCTAATTAGCTGGATTTAGGTCTTAATATAGCTTTATCTTACGATAAGTATTTATCTACTACATAGTCATAAAAATAATCATCTTGCCGCTTACTAGGGAAGGAAACACTTTATATTCACAATGGTTGCATTAGCCAATCTAGCAACCATCCTGTCATCTTGTAATTTGAAATCATGGCTCTGTGATTAGATTAGGACTCAAGACTGCTTCCAAAACTCTACCTATCCCAGGGAATAAAGTGCCTTCGCATAGATGGCACAATCAACAAGCCAGGTGATAGACAAGTTATCATAGATAAGTTCAATTCTGACGAGAGTTACACAGTGTTTCTTCTGACAACACAGGTTGGAGGTGTCGGGCTGAATCTCACTTCGGCAGATCGAGTTGTCATATGTGAGTTGCTTATTCAATTATTCATCATTGAAATACAGTAATTAACCTTACACCATTGCCTGACTTTCTTTTTCAAAAGTAAGTGACCGGAAATTAGAACATAAAGTCATGTAGCGTTCAATATGATTCAATCTATCGCAATTTTCTCACATTTTATAGTTATCTTCTCACCGTCATACTGAATTTATTGTTGTTGGGTAAATGTTAATCCAGGACATTTTAGTGTACAGATTTATCATGAGATTGAATGCAATATATTTCACAGTATTTGTGATGAGAGGATAAAAGCTTTTAATATTTATATGGCGAGATAGGAATAATGTTATCAATCTTATCTGTTTCTTATACTTTTCATTTTATTTTTATGATTGATTGTGCGACGTGTTCGTATTTCGTATTCGTGCCAGTCAAATGTTATCTATTTTGGTTAAAATAGCAGTCACGTGATGCCTTCAGATGATCCGAACTGGAACCCTGCGACGGATTCGCAGGCAGTTGACAGAGCGTACCGGATCGGGCAGACGAGGCCTGTCATAGTGTACCGTCTACTGACAAGTGGGACTATCGAGGAGAAGATATACCGGAAACAGGTTAGGTAGCACTTCTTTCTGAATGTTTTGTATTTTAATCTACGAAAGTGCTGTGGTTTGATCCGTCCATATCTCTGTGTTACCAAAGACAAACATAATAAGATAATGCCTATCTGTAATTATTGATTTCCCTGTCATTATGCATTGGATTCGTTTCTGACATAGGACAGATTCGCGGTAGATTTTTTTGACTTTATCTAATGGGCATCGACCTATCAATTAATAATGGTATAAGGCAACGTATGGATAGGTGAGATTGAATTTAATGAGATGTAGAGTGCTATTTTCAACAGGTTTTCAAAGATAGTATCACAAGGCAGGCTACTGGAGACTCCTTTGATCCAATCAGGTCGGAACTGTTTACTGATTTAATCAGTAGATTTTAATCTTCAGTTCAGCAGTGAAATACAATTTGATACTTGTTAAGTATAGATAATATGTAATTAAGAATTCAATTTGAATTCAGTGGTATCATTCATGGATTTTAAAACCCTTGAAATTTCTATTGTCTGTACATACTGCACAGTGCATAATCTTCGATCAAATCCTCGGCAAAATAAAAAACTTGGCCGAGACCGAAGAAATCTCAATTGATTTTTGACCAAGGCCGAAGTAAACCAAGGAATGATTGTTGTAACCGAGACCGAGGGCTCGGTAAAAGCTCGGTAATAACTGAGGCCTCGTCCCCGATTATTGTAACAACGTTCCAGGTACTTCACGAACCAGGAGATATCCCAGCTGTTCCTACTGGGCAGCACGACGTACAGTGAAACGTGTAACCAGCTAGAGGAGTTACACGGAGCAGCCCGCAACCACTCAGACCAGATCAAGTCAGATGTCCAGCAAATCACCAGAATGGGTATGTAGCATTATGTTATTATACTACCGGGTGCGTCATAATAAACGTTACAAAAGTAAAGCGCTGTAACTTTAGTTCTGGTTGGAATTTTTGGATGAAATTTTGGGATGTCATAGGTATGGGCCATAAAATTTTGCACCAAAAATTTGAAATGTCTACCTCAAAAAATGTCTGAGTTATCAACAAAAACCGGTTTATTTGCCATATCTCAGCTTCTGAAGGTCAAAAATGTTAGCTACTCGAGGATCATATTGCCCACATATTGCCCATAATTTCCTGAAAGTTTCATCAAGATTGCTCAAAAAACCTCGGAGATATGCGCCTTTTTGTATCACAAAAAAGCGTGTATACGTAAGCTTTTACACACTCTGCAGATGAAATGTAAACAAACACGGTGCTTATCTCCATATTTGGACATGAAACTATGCAAGCTTGAAAATGTACCCTTTAATTGTGCTTTATGTACACTTTTTGCGATAAAAAGGCGCATATCTCCGAGGTTTTAGTCTTGATGGAAACTTTCAGGATATTTTGGGCAATATGTGGGCAATATGATCCTGGAGTAGCTAACATTTTGACTTTCAGAAGCTGAGATATGACAAATAAACCGGTTTTTTACGATAACTCAGACATTTTTGAGGTAGAAAATTCAAATTTTGGTGCAAAATTGTATGGCACATACCTATGACATCCCAAAATTTCATCCTCAGAACCGAGATTACAACATTTTTTTTAATAACGTTTATTCGCACCCAGTATTATAGCAATAATAGTTAATGGTGGTAATAATACAGTAATACAGGGTTTTACAGGGGTCAGGGGTACCCATCTAGCAAGTTGGAAGGGTGTAAACATCATATTTTATTTTGAGACAGAAGATGATGAATGTGATGCAGCCTGTAGTTTGGTTTGAATCCTGAAATATTGCACAATTTGATATTGCTCAACATTTCAACCAACAACGATTGCACAGAAAGCTCTTATCTCAATTGCAGGAGCCATTGGGTGCAGTGACCACGATCTTCTCTTCTCACACGAGGAAGAAGTTGAGAATACAGCAGAGGAGAAGTAGCAGTGTCGATCAAATGGTTGGTTTTCCATTTCAATTTGGTTATCGTTTTTCACATTATTGAGCTGAAAATTGTCTTAAGCAATTGCCAGTGTTGTAACCGAAAGTGACCAGTTTTTGCAAAAAAATATAAAGCTTGGCACCTTGTCTGGGTTCAAAACTAGACTGCAGACAGGATCATTGACTATATCTTACTATTTATTACTCGTCGTTTTCGCAAAATTGGAACAAATTGTAAATTAAACTACTGAAGGTTTTTGGAATGTCCTAGTCACTGTGAAGAGGTTGGATGTAATTGTTTTGTCCCAAAGATACTTTCTTTCCACTCGCTGGTATTAAACCAAGGGGGAAGCCTGAATGGAACCCTGCAGTTTCAGTTCCATGTTCAACATGCCGTTCAGCAATTGCTTCCGTTCACCGCTTTTTATAAGTTGGGCTACATATCGAATTCAATTTAGTCACGTTTTGCGGAGAAATCCTTTTGTCATTTGTAGCTTCTATGGAGGTGACCTTTTTCGAGACTTGTCACAAAACTGTCACAAATGTGTCACAAGTCTCGTGCTATGAGACTTGGGGATTTGAGGCGATATACGACTCCCTAACCTATTATTATGGTCAGATAACATATTTGAGAGTTTCTGGAGGCCAACAGAAGCATTTCCAACCCTCGGCCACGCCCAAATCCCAAGTCTCATAAATGCGCGAAAAGTGTCACAAATCTGTAACAAGCTATGAGACTTGGGATTTTAAGGCGAAATATCACTCCAAAACACAATATTATGGTGGGATAACATATTTGAGAGTTTCTGGAGGCCAACAGAAGCATTTCCAACCCTCGGCCACGCCCAAATCCCAAGTCTCATTAATGCGCGAAAACTGTCACAAATGTGTCACAAGTCTCGTGCTATGAGACTTGGAGATTTGAGGCGATATACGACTCCCTAACCTATTATTATGGTCAGATAACATATTTGAGAGTTTCTGGAGGCCAACAGAAGCATTTCCAACCCTCGGCCACGCCCGAATCCCAAGTCTCATAAATGCGCGAAAAGTGTCACAAATGTGTCACAAGTTTCGTGCTATGAGACTTGGAGATTTGAGGCGATATACGACTCCCTAACCTATTATTATGGTCAGATAACATATTTGAGAGTTTCTGGAGGCCAACAGAAGCATTTCCAACCCTCGGCCACGCCCGAATCCCAAGTCTCATAAATGCGCGAAAAGTGTCACAAATCTGTCACAAGCTATGAGACTTGGGATTTTGAGGCGAAATATCACTCCAAAACACAATATTATGGTGGGATAACATATTTGAGAGTTTCTGGAGGCCAACAGAAGCATTTCCAACCCTCGGCCACGCCCCCAAGTCCCAAGTCTCATAAATGCGCGAAAACTGTCACAAATGTGTCACAAGTCTCGTGCTATGAGACTTGGGGATTTGAGGCGATATACGACTCCCTAACCTATTATTATGGTCAGATAACATATTTGAGAGTTTCTGGAGGCCAACAGAAGCATTTCCAACCCTCGGCCACGCCCAAATCCCAAGTCTCATAAATGCGCGAAAAGTGTCACAAATCTGTAACAAGCTATGAGACTTGGGATTTTAAGGCGAAATATCACTCCAAAACACAATATTATGGTGGGATAACATATTTGAGAGTTTCTGGAGGCTAACAGAAGCATTTCAGACCCTCGGCCATGCCCAAATCCCAAGTCTCATAAATGCGCGAAAACTGTCACAAATGTGTCACAAGTCTCGTGCTATGAGACTTGGGGATTTGAGGCGATATACGACTCCCTAACCTATTATTATGGTCAGATAACATATTTGAGAGTTTCTGGAGGCCAACAGAAGCATTTCCAACCCTCGGCCACGCCCGAATCCCAAGTCTCATAAATGTGCGAAAAGTGTCACAAATGTGTCACAAGTCTCGTGCTATGAGACTTGGAGATTTGAGGCGATATACGACTCCCTAACCTATTATTATGGTCAGATAACATATTTGAGAGTTCCTGGAGGCCAACAGAAGCATTTCAACCCTCAATACCCGAATCCCAAGTCTCATAAATGCGCGAAAAGTGTCACAAATCTGTCACAAGCTATGAGACTTGGGATTTTGAGGCGAAATATCACTCCAAAACACAATATTATGGTGGGATAACATATTTGAGAGTTTCTGGTGGCCAACAGAAGCATTTCCAACCCTCGGCCACGCCCAAATCCCAAGTCTCATAAATGCGCGAAAACTGTCACAAATGTGTCACAAGTCTCGTGCTATGAGACTTGGGGATTTGAGGCGCTATACGACTCCCTAACCTATTATTATGGTGAGATAACATATTTGAGAGTTTCTGGAGGCCAACAGAAGCATTTCCAACCCTCGGCCACGCCCAAATCCCAAGTCTCATAAATGCGCGAAAAGTGTCACAAATCTGTCACAAGCTATGAGACTTGGGATTTTGAGGCGAAATATCACTCAAAACACAATATTATGGTGGGATAACATATTTGAGAGTTTCTGGAGGCCAACAGAAGCATTTCCAACCTCGGCCACGCCCAAATCCCAAGTCTCATAAATGCGCGAAAACTGTCACAAATGTGTCACAAGTCTCGTGCTATGAGACTTGGGGATTTGAGGCGATATACGACTCTAACCTATTATTATGGTCAGATAACATATTTGAGAGTTTCTTGAGGCCAACAGAAGCATTTCCAACCCTCGGCCACGCCCAAATCCCAAGTCTCATAAATGCGCGAAAACTGTCACAAATCTGTTTCCCGCCCTGGCCAGGGCGGTAACCCCCCGCGGTAATAGAAAAGACTGGCCAGGGGTATAAGTTAGAGATTTGAGTGTCACAGGGTGATATAATAAGATATAATAAGATAGATCATGATAATTAGGAGCAAAGTTATAAAGCCGAGATCTCAAGAACGGGATATGGTAGAGCCATGATCGAGGTCAGGTTTTGTTGATCTAAGATGGGAAAATGTTATAGGCTATAAGAGAAGTTCTGGTGACGTCATTTTCACGTCACTATGACGTCATCAACTTAGCGAAATTTATTTCTATTTTAGCGAAAATAGGCTATTTTCGAGCGCATTTTTCACCAAGAAGGAATGGAGATAGCTGTCTGATTTTTCAGAATGATTTTTAGCAAATTTAAAGAGCTTTCAGAAAATCATATGGATCATTGGGCTATCTCGATTTTTCATCGAGATATACGCGATTTTCTAAGGTACGGTGAAAAATCGATTTCCAAATTATAGGACAAAACTTAAACTGAGTGAGATGTCAAGAATTACGACTTATCTTGAGATGAGACCGATCAAAGTATGTTGTACTAAGGCGGAATTGTGTGATAGGCTATATGGGAAGTTGGTTTGAGCCTATTTGGGTGCTGTGATGACGTCATCAAAATCGCGTAAAACCACTAAAATAGCGTATTTTGCGATAGAACGCTATTTTGCGCTACTTTGGACTTCTCTAACTCAAAGAGTTTTCATCGGATTATGTTTTACTTTGATTTGCTGCTTTTGAACCTTGAGATTTAGCTATAAAACGAGTTTCAGGGCGATTGGTCGTAGATTGTTGTCCTGCGAGGCTTCTAAAAATTGAACTGCAAATTGATTGAAATTATGTTTATGACAAAAATTTGTACTGTAGTCCTATTCTGTGATACGATGGTGAACTGATAATGGTTTCTTTATGTCTCGCAGTGAATTGGGATAAGAAATATACGATGGACTAGTGAATCACGTGAGTTCACGCGGACGATTTGTAGAAATTAGGGGATTTGAAGAAATTGATATCTACACGGGATTTTCGACATGATCACGTTGAAATGAGTTTAAATACGACTAATGCACGTGAAATTAGATCTGGTTGCTACATTTCAGCACGTGAGTACACGCGGACCTTTTGTAGAAATAAGGGGATTCGAAGAAATTGATATTTACAAGAGATCTTCGACTTGATTATGTTGAAATGAGTTCAAATACGACTTATGCACGTGAAATTAGATCTGGTTGCTATATTTCAGCACGTGAGTTCACGTGGACGATTTGTAGAAATTAAGAAATATATCAATTCTAGTAATTCCAAGTTAGAATAACGTAGTTTGGGACTTCGTCTGGGTAAGTTGCGTGGATTAGACTTGCATGTGGGCTAGTTACGTGGGTTCGGACTACATAAGGGCAAGTTACGTGGGTCCAAACTGCCTTTGGGCAAGTAACATGGGTTCAAACTACATACATCTGTCATATCACCACCAAAATAGTTGGACGGTTGGTCTAGTAACCCCGCGGGTTTGGATGTGACAACGGAACCTGAAAAGAGACAAAATGGGCTGATCACATCCAAACCAGCGGGGGGTTACTAGACCAACCGTCCAACGGTTTTGGTGGTGTAACAAGCTATGAGACTTGGGATTTTAAGGCGAAATATCACTCCAAAACACAATATTATGGTGGGATAACATATTTGAGAGTTTCTGAGGCCAACAGAAGCATTTCAACCCTCGGCCACGCCCAAATCCCAAGTCTCATAAATGCGCGAAAACTGTCACAAATGTGTCACAAGTCTCGTGCTATGAGACTTGGGGGATTTGAGGCGATATACGACTCCCCTAACCTATTATTATGGTCAGATAACATATTTGAGAGTTTCTGGAGGCCAACAGAAGCATTTCCAACCCTCGGCCACGCCCAAATCCCTAGTCTCATAAATGTGCAAAACTGTCACAAATGTGTCACAAGTCTCGTGTGCTATGAGACTTGGGGATTTGAAACGATATAATGACTCTAACCTATTATTATGGTCAGATAACATATTTGAGAGTTTATGGAGGCCAACAGAAGCATTTCCAAGCCTCGGCCACGCCCGAATCCCAAGTCTCATAAATGCGCGAAAAGTGTCACAAATCTGTCACAAGCTATGAGACTTGGGATTTTGAGGCGAAATATCACTCCAAAACACAATATTATGGTGGGATAACATATTTGAGAGTTTCTGGAGGCCAACAGAAGCATTTCCAACCCTCGGCCACGCCCAAATCCCAAGTCTCATAAATGCGCGAAAACTGTCACAAATGTGTCACAAGTCTCGTATATGAGACTTGGGATTTGAGGCGCTATACGACTCTAACCCATTATTATGGTGAGATAAATATATTTGAGAGTTTCTGAGGCCAACAGAAGTGCATTTCCAACCCTCGAAGCCGCCCAAATCCCAAGTCTCATAAATGCGCTGAAAGTGTCACAAATCTGTCGGGTAATCCCCAAAATCTCCCTCTAAAGGCCCCAAGGTCTAAAAAAACAAAAATTCAAATTTGTACCCCCCGGGAAGGGGAAAATTTGGGGGGTTTTTTAAGAAATAAAAAAGGGAACCCCAATTAAAAAAGAACAATAGATGCGGGAAAAAATTTTTAAAAAAAATTTCACAGGTCAAAACAATAAAAAAAGGAAAAAACCCCCGGCGAGCAAATTTTATTTTTTTTGATTAAAATCTTTAAAAAGAAAATTGAAAAAAAGAATAAAATTAAACCAAAGACCAAAAAAAAGGAAATTTTTTCGTTTAATTCGGGTAAAAACGAATGAAAGATAAAAAAAGATTTTTTTGTTTAACAGCCCTGGTTTTAAACCCCCAATTTCAACTCCCCGGGAATTTTACCCGGAATTTTTCCTCCCGGAATTTTCCTCCATTGGGAAGACCCCCCGGGGGAAAAGTTTAAAAGGGAAACTCTTGGGTTTCCACACGGGGAAACCACCCAGGAGTTCCCCAAAACGGGAGTTTTCCTCCCGGGAATTTTCAAACCCGGGGGGAACTGGGAAGTTTCCTAAAAAACCCCCTTGGTTTGGGAATTGAAAAGGACAAAAGGGAAAGAAAAAATGGAAAAGGAGGGGGGAAACCCTTGTGGGGAAAACGATAAGAACGGCCCCTAGGGGTAAATAAGGTGGCAAATAAACCCAAAATGACAATTTCCTGGGAGGGAAGTGGGGAAGGGTTTTCTTTTGGGATAAACCGTGGAGCAAAAAGGGAAACCCCCACCGATTAATTTCCCAAACGGGGGAAAAAATTTAAAAAACCCCCGGAAAAATTAACTAAAGAGTAAAAATTGGGGAAGATCAAAAAAAGGGCCCAAAAATTTTGTTTTCAAAAAATTTAATTAAAAAAATTTGGGGAACCAAAACCCCAACTATTTTTTAAAGGGGGAAAGGGGGCTTTTGGGGGGGGTGATTCGGGGGGGTTTTCAAAAAGGAGGAGAGGGGTTTTTGGACGGGGGGTGTTCTGTAAAATTCCCCCCAAAATAGGGAAGAAAGGAGGAGGGGGTGGAAGTGGGGGATAAAAAAAGGATGGGGAAAAGGTGGAGGGGGGGGGAAGAGGGGGAAAATTTAAAAATTTCCGGAGAAAATCTAAAATTAAAGGGGTAATTTTGGGGGGGGATAAACAACGTTTTTTAACCCTTGGGGAATTTGGTTTGGCTTGGGGGGGGAAATCCTTACCAGGGCCCCTGTTTTTCATGGGGGGAAAAATCAAAAATCCACTTAAAGTGGTTTTTCTCGGGGGGGGGAATAATAAAACCCCGGAGGGGTTTAAATTTTGCCCTCTTTAGGGGGGAAGTAAAACTGGGGAAGTCCAGGGCACCCGGGGGGGAAAAGGGGGGGGGGAAAAGGGTACCAAGTACGGGAGGGGGGCCGGGAGGAGGGGTGGGAAAACAAGTACCTGGGGGGAGGACTGTGAGTGAAGGGTGGTCATGTGGGGGGGGGATAAGAAAACAAGTACCTAGAGGGATTTGTGAGTGTGGGGGGGGTCATGGGGGGGATAAGTCCAACAAGTACCTAGAGGGACTGTGGGGTGGGGGGTGGCATGTGGGGGGGGATAAGTAAAACAAGTACCTGGAAAAGGGGATGTGGGGGGTGGTCAGGGGGGGGGAAAAGGGCACAAGTCCCTTTGGAGGAAAAAGGAAAACCCCTTGAGGTTTCAGGGAAAAAAGGGGGGGAAGGTTTCCAACAATTTTCCCCCCGGGGAAAAGGAACCCGGGGAAAGTTAAGGGGGTTCAAGGAGGGGATTTAGTACAAATAATTACCTGGAAAAAGCCCCTTTGGGGGTTTGGGGGTCCCCGTGGGGGGTTTTTTACAACCAAGTTACCGGAAAGAAAAAAGGACCTGATTTTGAATGGTAAAATGGGGGGGTAAATAAAAAAAAAGAAACCCTGGGGGAGGAACAAAAAGGTTTTTGTGGGTTGAAAATAGGGGGGGAAAATACACAAGTACCTGGAGAGAGGACTGTGGGTGCGGTGGACATGTAGGGGGGGATAAGCACAACAAGCAATCTGGAGAGAGGACTGTGAGTGGGGTGGTCATGTAGGGGGATAAGGCCAACAAGTACCTGGAGAGAGGACTGTGAGTGTAGGGGTGGTCATGTAGGGGGGATAAGTACAACAAGTACCTGGAGAGAGGACTCTGAGTGTAGGTGGTCATGGGGGGGAGGCACAACAAGTACCTGGAGAGAGGACTGTGAGTGTAGCGGTGGCTGTAGGGGGGGGATAAGTACAACAAGTACCTGAGAGAGACTGTGAGGGTGGGTGGTCATGGGGGGGTAAGGCCAACAAGTACCTGGAGAGAGACTGGGGGTGGGTGGACATGTAGGGGGGGATGCCAACAAGTACCTGGAGAGGACTGTGGGTGTGGGGTGGCCGCGGGGGGGGATAAGTACAACAAGTACCTGGAGAGGACCGTGAGTGGGGTGGTCATGGGGGGGATAAGCACAACAAGGTACCTGGAGAGGACTGGGGAGTGAAGGGTGGTCATGTAGGGGGGGGATGGGCAACAAGTACCTGAGAGAGGACCAGAGTGAAGGTATCATGGGGGGTCAAGTGTGAGGGGGGGATGGTGTACAACAAGTACTGGAGAGAGGACTGTGAGTGTGGGTGACATGGGGATAAGTACAACAAGTATCTGGAGAGAGGGACTGTGAGTGTGGGGTGGTCATATAGGGGGGTATAAGCACAACAAGTACCTAGAGAGAGGACTGGTGAGTGTGGGGTGGTCATGTAGGGGGGGAATAAGTAACAACAAGTACCTGGAGAGAGGACTGTGAGGTGGGGTAGTCATATAGGGGGTGGGGGATAGTACAACAAGTACCTGGAGAGAGACTGTGAGTGTAGGGTGTTTTTGGGGGGGGATAAGTACAACAAGTACCGAGAGAGGACTGTGAGTGTGGGGTGGTCATGGGGGGGGGATAAGCAATGGGGCACCTGGAGAGAGGACTGTGAGTGTGGGGGGGATAAGTAAAACAAGTACCTGAGAGAGGATCAGGAGTGTAGGGGGGGATAAGTACAACAAACCTGAGGAGTGACTGTGAGTGAAGGTGGTCATGTAGGGGGGGGGGCAACAAGTACCTGGAGAGAGGACTGTGAGTGTGGGGTGGTCATGGGGGATAAGAACAACAAGTACCTGGAGAGAGGACTCTGAGTGGGGTGGTCATGTTGGGGGGATAAGTACAAGTACCTGAGAGAGAGGACTGTGAGTGTGGGGTGGTCATGTAGGGGGGATAAGTACAACAAATACCTGAGAGAGGACTGTGAGTGTAGGTGGCTCGTAGGGGGATAAGTACAACAAGTATCTGAGAGAGGTCTGTGAGTGTGGGGTGGTCATGTAGGGGGGGATAAGGCCAACAGCAATTCTGAGAGAGGACTGTGAGTGTGGGGTGGTAAATGGTCAATGGTCATGTAGGGGGGGGATAAGTACAACAAGGTACCTAGAGAGAGGACTGTGAGTGGGGGTGGTAGGGGGGGAACAACAATTACCTGGGAGAGAGGACTTATGTGGGGGTGGTCATGGGGGGGGATGGCAAAAAGGGGTCCCTGGAGGGACTGGGGTAAAGGGGGTAGGGGGGATGGACAAAAGGCCCTGGAGGGGGGCCCGGAGGGGGGTGGGGTAAGGATGGGGGGGAAAACAACAAGTACCGGGGAAGAGGCGGGGTTTTGGGGGTGGTCATGGGGGGGAAAAAAATACCTAAAGGGGAAACTGGGGGGGGGGGCCCCGAGGGGGGGGGGAAAAAAACAAAAAGGAGGACGGAGTGTGGTGGTCTTGGGGGGGAAAACAACATCCCGGAGAGGGACTTTTGGGGGGGTGGTCATGGGGGGAAAACAACAAGCCTGGGGGGACTGGGGGTGGGGGGGAAAAATAAAAGACCGAGGGGGGGGAGGGGGAGGTAGGGGGAATTGGAAAGGGGGGCTGGGGGGGAAAAGAAAGTACCTGGAGGGACGTGAGTGTGGGGGGGGGGGGGGGGAAAAAAAAAAAGGAGGGGGACGGGAGGGGGGGTGGTCATGGGGGGGGAAAAAAACAAGCCCGGAGAAGGGGTGAGTGGGGGGGTTTAAAAAGGGGGGGGAAAAAATTTGGGGGTCGGGGGGGGTCAGGGGGGAAAAAAGGGGCCCGGGGGGGGGGGGGGGGGGGAAATTCAATGGTCATGAGGGGGGGGGGGAAAAAAGTTTAAAATGGGATGGGGGTGGCAGGGGGGGGAAAAAGAACAAGACCTGGGGGAATTTATTTGGAGGGGGTATGTGGGGGTCAAATAGGAAAGGGGGAAACGTTAAGGGTGGCAGTGGGGGGGGGGCAAAAAGGGGGAAGGACATTGGGGGCATGGGGGGGATGGGAAAATCCCCAAAAAAAACTGGAGGGGGGGTTTGGGGGGAAAAAGAAAAAGTCCCAAAAGTCCCGGGGTGGGGGGGGGGTAATTCATGGGGGGGGGGAAAGTCAAAAATTTAAAAGGGATTGGGGGGTTGGCTGTAGGGGGGGAAACAACAAGTACCTGGAGAGAGGACTGTGAGTGTGAGGTGGTCATGTGGGGGGGGGTAAGCAACAAGTACCTGGAGAGAGACTGTGAGTGAAGGTGGTCATGTAGGGGGGGGATAAGTACAACAAGTGCCTGGAGAGAGGACTGTGAGTGGGGTGGTCATGTGGGGGATAAGTGCCAAGTACCTAGAGAGAGGACTGTGAGTGTGGGGTGGTCATGTAGGGGGGGAATAAGTACAACAAGTACCTGGAGAGAGGACTTAGTAAGGGTACGACTGTAACCCCCTGTGAACTAAATAGTTAAGTAGGTCTGAGAACGTTTTTCGGTAGTTCATAGTCCCCAGATTCACCAAAAAAAGATCACCGGATTCCGAGTTGGGAAGCCCTTTTTGGACCCCTTTTCTCCCGAATTGGGGCAAAAACTTCGACTGCCAATATCTCAGCTTCTGATTGAGATACAGGCCACTTCGTTACACCAAGCTATGCAGGACGAGCACATCATAGGCGGCGGAGCATAGTTTCAAAGTTGTCAACCCCTTAATTTTGGAGCGGACGAAAAACCTCTTTAGCCCTACGCTGCAACCCCAAAATTGCCCTTTTAATAAATAGAATCTGAAGGACCTAGAGAACTCAACGAGGACACTAATCTATGCAGAATCATCACATTATGGGGGGTAGAACATGGTTTCAAAGCCCTAACACCTTTAGTTTCAGAGTTATGGACGAAAAACCCCTTTTTAGCCCTACGCGTAGCCCCAAAATTGCCCCTATTTAATATATAAAATCTGAAGGTCGTAGAGAACTGAACGAGGACTCTGGCCTATGCAGAATCATCACATTATGGGGAAGAACATGGTTTCAAAGTCCTTCACCCTTTTGTTCTTGAGTGATGAACTAAAAACCCCATTTTCAGCCCTATTGGTAACTACAAAATAGTCCTTTTTCTGTGAACGTCATAATTATAAAGCCGAACGATGAAAGGAGTTAATATAATTGAAAATTTTTTATAGATTGAAAATTTGAAATCGAAAGCATTTGAAAAACTGGACGATGATGCTCGGTGGTATATGACTCTAGGTCGGGGGACTCTAGGTCAGGCCGTCAGGGGACTCTAAGTTTGAGGAGCCAGGATCAGGCAGTTGGAAGCAAGAATGGTGGTGGAAGCCAACTACTTGATCTAAAAGCGGGCCTCAGCAGCATTGGAGTCAGCAGCATCAGCAGGGTGGCAGTGAGGTTTAGCAAAGGAGTGAAAGATTGATGGTGTAGAATCTTCCAGTACACTTGCAGCTCCACTTGATACACCTCCAGCTTGTGTTCCACCTTATAAGGGCTTGCTATCTCTAGAGTAGCCTTGAGCTCAAGAGGAGGGATTTGAAAGTGAAGGTTCTTCCTTGGATGATCTTGATCATGGAAGTGTCTGCAGAGGAAGGGAGGGTTGGGAGGAGGGAGGGTTGGCTGGGGGATCAGGGTGGTCGTGGAGAGGGGGAGAGTCTGCGTTGAGGACAGCGTTCGCAGCGACAAGATTTCCAAAAGTAGAGCCGTAGGCATAGTGTCTGCATAATCATATACGAGGCTTGGTTTGATCAGAAATGTCACACTGCCAGACGTCTTCTGAAAAGATCTATTCGCACTGTAGACAAGAATCCTGATAATCAGAGTATCAAAGACCGCCATCGCTTAAATGTCAAAGGCTACCGAGGTATCATTGATACTAAGAAGAACAAATTTCTCCAAAACTAAATGATAAGATCAGGAATGGCAGGATCATCTCCTGGAAAGACTTCAAAAGTTAAAGAAATTCAAGAAAAGTGAAGTTCGGCTGAATGAGTCAGAGCACCTTGAGCCGTTTCAGAAGTTCTATGCAAAGCTTTATTCTGATCATCATCCAACTATTGACAGCCTAACGAAAGAAGCTCTCTTGAATGATGCTATAGATGCAGCCTCCTCAAGTGCTCCTAACGAAAAGCTGAACAAACCCTTCACTTTGGAAGAGCTTCAAGCTGCTATCAAAGGGCTGAAATCTGGCAAAGCTTCATCCTTTGACCATGTCAGCAACGAAATCATCAAAGCTTTCGATAGTAGGCTCCAGAACCTACTCCTCTGCCTCTTCAATACCTGTCTCAGGCTTGGTGTTTACATCTGGAATCAAAGTGTCATAACACCATTACACAAAAAGGGTGACACTGCAAATCCAGACAATTACAGAGCTATTGCTGTTTGTAGCTGCTTAGGCAAACTACTGTCCTCTATGCTGTTGAATCGCCTCATAGTCGATCGTGATGCCCACTTCCCCGACCCTGCAAAACCAAGCAGGCTTTTAAAAGGCAGTCAGTGCAATGATCATATCTTCACCCTTCTCACAATCATGGAAAAATATAAGAAGCTCAAACAAAAGGTGTATGCTGTATTCATTGACCTAAGAAAGGCTTTTGATCTGGTCTGCCGCCAAGCACTTCTCTTCAAGCTAGCTTGCTATGGCATCAATGGTGGATTCTTTTAACATCATCAAGAACATGTACAGTAGTTCAAGCGGTCACATTAAAATAAACAATCGGCTGAGCAAGGCCTTTAACATCTCTAAAGGCACAGAACAAGGCCATCCACTTAGCCCAGAACTGTTCAAGGTGTACTTCCTGAAGTTATCCAACCTCCTCAACGAACTACCAGTGAACTGTCCATCTCTTTCGGGGCTAGCTATTTCTCATTTAGCATGGGCCGATGACTTAGTTATTCTTGCTTTTAGACACCAAATCAAAAGCAACTCTCTGTGATCGAAAACTATTGTAATGCTTGGGGTTTAGAGGTCAACATCTCCAAAACAAAGTTCATGGCTGAATGGTAATGCCCAGACTGTTCAGACAGTACCTATAGAAAGCTGATTTTTGTTTTTTCAGGTATAGCTGATAACCCGAGTTCTTTGACAATTGACCATTTTTATTTTTTCAGATAACAGCTGCTGCGGTCCAAGACGTCGTGCCAGTGTCCAACAGTCGGCTCCAATTTCCTAGTTGCGGGAATGCGGGCTATGACCGAGACAACTGTGGCACTGGATTGGAACAAGTTCTCCCCTTTCTGCTTTTCTACTTTTCTGTCATCAGCCCGTCATGTTACAACGATGACGGATGGCAAACAAGACACCGATCACTGTAGCCCCTCATCCTTCTACATCGGGTACATCGACTGCCAGGTCTTGGTCAGTACAGTGAGTCGAGTACACAGTGGCCTTAAATATTCTCGTGAGAAGAGGTAATATCGTGACGGGCTTGACTCAGCATTTCGGGAACAATTTATGTCCAAAATTCGTTCAAAGTTTCCCTGTAATTTTACTTACGGTGCTTAAGCCATTTTGTTAGTGTTAAGGTTTTTGTGCCATTTCAATCGTGGCGCCGAAATTTCATAGTTTCATGATGATGAAACTCTTTGAGAAGGTGTCCGCTGTACAAAACGTTATATAACACGGTTCGAAGAGTCATCAATGACATAGCAACAATTTTTCACTTCATTTCTAAACGCCTGAGTTCATGAATTTTTTGTGAATTCCGTTGTATATGTTGCTGTTGTATATGTGCCGGTACCACAGTTTTGAGTTTCATGACGGAGGGCGCCGGGTAATTAAGTTGATGCAATGGTACAGTGGTGGACAGAAAAAAATATGCATTTTCAGCATTTTCAGACTGCTTTCATGAATAGAAACAAAAGTTTTCATGTGAATAGATTCTCTGGGTTTATTGATTGACAGATTGCATTTGTTGTACTTGTATATGTTGCAATTTCATTGTTTCAATTACTGTAAAATGTGTCACAATTTTGTCCCATTTTGGAATCTTTGTACTTTTCTCACGGCGCGAAAGATACTGCGCTGTGTGAATGGTACTGTATAATAGTCTGTAAGCGCGCAGGAAAAATGCGCGCCGCGGGAAAACGAGTTTCCCCCGTCTATTGATAGCCATCCAGTCAGAAGAAATAGACGGGGCAACGTCCGTCGAACAATCCAACTTAACATAATCCAGGTGCCCCGACCTCCCGAGGCGCAGCGCACCGCGCCGCACGCCCGGATAATGATGCCTTCCCCTATACTAACCAGAGGCATCGCGCCGCGCGCTCCATGCGCGAAACCAGGGCCCTGGTTAGGGCAAAATGATGCCCTCATTGCTTCGGCGCGCGGCATTTTGCAAGCACTTATGTTCCTAAGCCCGCATAGGTGTGCGTACGCGCCGCGCGAGCCACACAGGGATATACGTGTTTAGCAAGCACTTTTGACGCAACAATGCACTCCGAAAAGAGCAACCACCCAGGACACACGCGCAACGCAGACAGGGATATACGTGTTTAGCAAGCATCTGGTTTGGTGAACCGCGCCCCAAAAGGCCGAAACAACAGGGTAACGGTATGTGTCCCATATAATTTTGGCATTATTAATTGTTATCTAAATATTTAAATGTTAAAGCAATAATTTTTCTACAAAAAAGGATATTGAGCTTGTCAACGTAATATCAATCGTTTTGTTTTGATTGTTGTCCATCTTCGTTGATATGCTTTCTAGCCTTCCTGCAACATGTGTGGAAGACAATGGTGAGACAACTAATGGAGAAATTTCTGGTAATGATCCTGTGTTTTCTGATACTACACATGGATTGAGCTCAAAGCAGAAATCAGACTTGAAACGGAAATATAGCAAATCTTTTAGGAAAAGGTCTCTATCTTCTAGATCACCAAGTGCCAAGAAGATTGCAAGAGACAAATGTCCTTGCCTTGAGGTTGTTGATGATTGTTGTTTCATATCATGTGTGGCTTGTGAACAAATTTTCCACTCTAGCTGTGTGGGTCTGACTGGCATAAAGCAAAACAGTATTGATGATATGTTGTCTTGGAAATGTCACTCATGCTTCAAACCCAGCTTTGAAATCAGCCAGGGGAAAATTTCAGATGATGAAGTTAGAGCTATAATTCAGGATGAAGTTGAATATGCTTGTGGAACAATTGTTAAGGATTTAGTGGTGAAAGCTACTCAAGATGCTGTTGGTAAGGCTACAAAGGGGCTCATAGAGGAAGTTGCAAAGAAGACAAATGAGTCTGTTAAGACATTCGCTGAAGTGACTATGGGAAAGTCAAAAGAAAATCAAAAGCTGATGATCCAAGAGGTCAAAGAAGCAACATCTTCCACAGTGGTTATTGAGGAGGTGTGCAGAAAGATTGACAGTGATCAAGCTGAGAGAGAAAAAAGAAAATGTAATGTTATAATCAATAGAGTTCCTGAATCAAATGGTTCAGGCAAAGAAAAGCGTGATCATGATGTTAAATATTTGTGTGAAAACTTAGACATGAATATCAAAGAAATCAAAGCTTGCTTCAGAGTTGGGGCATCAAGGACAAATGCTGAAGGAATTGTCACTCCTAGGCCATTGGTGGTTGTTATGAAAGATGAGGAAACAGCAAAATACTGGCATGACAATGGAAGAGGATACCGTGTCAGAGGAACTGACTTCTGGGTTAACCCTGACTTATGTCGATCTGACAGGAATGCTAATTTTTTAGTTCGACAGGAACGGAGAAATCGTTTGAAGAAACTTTCAGGGCCTCCAAATCAATTGAGCCAGCAATAAAATCAATGAATTCAGAATGGGACAAGGTTAAATTAAATGATGTATTGAATGTGTTCTATACTAATGCTTGTTGTCTAACAAATAAGATGACAGAATTGAAACACCTGGTTGCTACAAATAAGTATGATTTCATCTGTGTCACTGAAACACATTTCCAAGATGACTTAACCACTGCTGAATTTGAAATTCCTGGTTACATATCTTTCCGTGCAGACAGGGACTTTAAGTTAGACAGGTCAATGAACAGTAATGCTGTGAGTGATTGTGGAGGATCAGTGATTTATGTCAAACAAAATATTGAAATCATTGAGACCATCAAAGGACCTGAATCCATTGCAGTATGCTTTGAATGCAATATAGGGAAGGTTATAATAGCATGTGTTTACAGATCACCATCACTCAATAAACATCAGGATAAGCAACTACTCAAATTCATGAGAAACATTTTTCAAGATACATCAAATATTGCAAAGTTCTGTTTTGGTGATCTGAATCTCTCCTATGTTTCTTGGATCTCAGGTACAATTTTAGGCTCAAGTGAATCTGAGAATAGCAATATATGCAGACAACAACGTTATTTGGATCTCATTCATGAATTAGGACTCTCATGGCTCCTGACAACTGAAGTCACACGCAGACGATTAAACAAGAACACTGGTGAAATAAATGAAAGTTTACTTGATCAGCTCTTATTCACAGATGATAGTCTTGTAAATGATTTCAAACTTGGTTGTCATCTTGGAAAGAGTGATCATGTCACCATCAGTGTAGAACTCAGTCTTCCTCACTTATCATCACTTGAAGATGGAAAGGTCCAAAATGAAGAGCGGAGATGCTGGTCAAAAGTCAAAAGTGAAGAGATTTTGGACTGGTCACATGAAATAAACTGGGACTTTGATTGCAATGATATCAATAATTTATCTGTTAATGAGATGTGGGCAGTTATGTTAGATAAACTTAATCTTTTATCAAATAGGATACCTCTACAAAGTACACAGAGTAATACTGATATTAATTATAATACCCCATGGGTGAATAGATCATTAAAAAGAGCAATAAGAACTAAAAATAAAGCATGGAGTGTCTTTGACCTAAACCCTAGTAAAATGAACTGGAATATTGCTTTAGAAAAGCAACAAATCTTTGAAAACTGTGAGCATGATGCAAGGCTCAAGTATGAGAAAAAGGTTACCAAAAACCTTAAATACCATTCACGGGCTTTCTTCTCATATTTGAGATCTCGCAACAAAGTGAAGGAAACTGTAACAAGCCTGGTTAAGCCAGATGGTTCTCGTACGACAAGTGATCATGCAACAGCTGAGTGTTTAGCCAATGCTTTTAGTTCAGTGTTTGTGGAAGAACCTCAGGGACCTTTGCCAGAGGCTTGTTATAGAAGGGAAGCTGTCAAAAAATGTGGTGATATATCCATAAGTTATAGTGATGTTTTTGATGAATTAAGCAAGCTTGATGTTTATAAAAGTTTTGGACCAGATAAAGTACATCCAAAGCTTTTGAAAGCACTAGCTGATAATGAGAACTTTGTAAAAGTGATAACTTTATTGTTTAATAAATGTGCTCAGGAAGCTTCTATCCCAGATATGTGGAAAGAAGCACATGTTACAGCTCTGCATAAGAAGGACTCTAGAAATGACCCTTATAACTACAGGCCTGTTTCTCTTACTTGTATACTATGTAAAGTTTATGAAAAATTTGTTAGACAGCATATTCTAGAGTTTGTTGAGGGAAACATTATTGCTGACCAACATGGATTTGTTCCCCGTAAATCCTGTTTGTCAAATTTGTTAGACACAGTAGACAGCATAACAAGTATTCTTGAAGATGGTTCACCTGTTGATGTTTTTTATTTGGACTTTATGAAAGCATTTGATACTGTGCCTCATTATAGACTTCTTGTAAAGTTGGAGAATTTTGGTATTTGTGGTAAAACATTAGCCATAATTCAGGATTTCTTGTCAAATAGAAAAATGAGAACTGTCGTTAGAGGTGTAAAATCTGATTCCAAGGATGTTAAATCAGGTGTTCCTCAAGGATCTGTCTTAGGACCACTGTTATTTGTTCTTTATATTAACGATTTGCCAAGTGGGATTAAAAATGTTTCTAAAATCTTTGCTGATGACCTCAAGATTATTGTTAATGCAGCAAATTACCATGATAATACTATTGACTTAAGATCACTTGAAATTTGGGAGGAAACTTGGCTGTTAAAATTCAATTTAGATAAATGCAAGGTTATGCATATAGATATGAATGATAATCCAAGGAATGAATACTTTTTAAATGGTAGAGTTCTTAATGAGTCCTGTTCAGAGACAGACTTAGGTGTAATTATGAATGATACATTGAAATGGGACCTGAATATTAATAAATGTATCAAAGATGCTAATAGAACAATAGCATGGATAAGTAGAAATGTTATCTCTAAAAGTATTGATGTTATGTTAAGTATCTACAAAGCTCTTGTTAGGCCAAAGCTTGAGTACTGTGTTCAGCTTTGGTGTCCTGCTGCTCGCCATGGGAATTGGGCTACCATCTTGGAGCTGGAAGGGGTCCAGCGTCGTTTCACCAGGTTAATCAATGGCATAGGCACTCTTCCTTACAGTGAGCGGTTAGACAGGCTACAACTTACTACACTAGCTGAAAGAAGAATTAGGGGTGATCTAATAGAAACATTTAAGATTTTGAATGATAAAGTTGACTATGGCCAACATTTGTTTAAAATGGGTAGAAGTAGAAGAAATCTTTTAGCACATAGAAAACTTTGTAATTCATTGCCAAAGGAAGTTGCTAAGGTTAATGATAGCTTTATTTCAGAAAGAGTTAGACCTTACTGGAATGATTTACCTAAATATGTAAGGGAAGCATCAAGTGTTGACATGTTTAAAGGGTCTCTAGAACACTATAAAACTAATGCTAAATTGTTTAACCCTGGTAATTTTTGGTATGTTTCATCAGTTGTACTTGAGAAGATTGAAGGTTGCAACTATTTAGAAAATAAGTTAAAGTTCAATGATTTTTTGAGAGATAACCCTTTCATAGCCAAGAAGAAAGGAATCAACATCTATTCTTAATTCCAATACGTTTTTATATTTAAACTTTGTTATTTTTGCTGTTGAATTGGTGCCAGTATGTTGGTATTTTTAATCAGATAATTCTTACATTTTATTTTTCATGTCGGTTTCATAAATCTAACTTATTAACAAGTAAACCACATTATCACAGTAACTTATTTATCACAGTTGATCATTTATCACCTTATTTTATTTATTAAATATTTATGAATGATTTTTCAATTATGTTTAATGGGCACCTGAGTTAAATGGTGCGTAAGAAAGTTACCATTGTTATTTATATATTGCTTATGTTAATTGTGATGGTTGAATACCATTACCCTTTCATTATATTATTATTTTTTTTAGTAATTTAGGCGTGTTCAATGAAATGCTAAATAAAATTTTCTTTTTATTCTGAATTTTTTGTTTTATTCTGAATAAAACTGAGTTTTAGTTTAAAGAAACAATTTATTCATTGTTTTGTTTTCTCAAAGCTGGACTACTGTAATGCACTCCTGTTTGGACTGTCGAATTGTATTATATCTAGGCTTCGAAAGTGCAAAATGCTTCAGTAAGATTCTTGTATGGCAAGAAAATTGGGAAATGGGAACATGTTACCATTTTAAAAAGCCCATTTCCTTCCAGTGATATTTCATATTGAATACAAGATAGCCATGCTTGCTAAATCAAGTATGCAACCAAATGTCTCAAAAATTTACTGTGTATTAAAGGTAAACCTCAGAGTTTATCATTAAGGACTGAAAGTGACTATTTCCTGCTGGATGTTCCGAAGGTTCCACAACTCAATAGGACTGAAAGAGCTTTTAGTTTTGCTGCTCCCATTGTGTGGAATAGATGCCATATAGTCTCAGAACATGTGAAAATGTAGATGTCTTTAAGAAAAGCTTAAGACACATTATTTTGATATTGCCTTTGGATCCGTTTGAATATGATTAAGAAGTAATTGACTAAAACATTTAAGAGTTGCTTTAGATGACTGGATTCTGTTTAAACACCCTGCGCACGTGGGGTGGACACCTTTGCTAGTACTTTGTGCGCAGGTAGCGACGAGTCGCCAATTAGAACAACGTTCCTGTTCGAAAAACGACAAAAGGGTCAGAAATTTCTCTTAAAACTTGCATGAATCAATAGAGGAAAGTCTCAGCTATCCAGAGATATAAGGATCATCTGGAACTCCAATCACAACGTTCGCAATGTCTCATTGTACAAATGTTGAAAACGTCGGGTTCCATTGCTGATTGATTGACAGGCTTGTGAGGCCTAATTCAAAAAAGATGGACTTGGTTTTGTCCTACCATCGAATATATCATTGTCTTATCAGTTACTTTGTGCTACATTGTCATTGTTCATTCCACAATGTATGCAAAAAGGAATTTTCAGTGCAATCTGTCTTGGAAATGGAACATGAAAAGGAGATTTCCCTTCGAAGGATTGTTAAAATTACTAAGCTTGGAGACCTGGGGAGGGGAAAAATTTCTTCAAGAATCAAGACATCAATCTGCAAGACTTCTCTCCAAATCTGCACTTGAACATCAATGCGATTTAAAAGTTTCTATTATATCACCACAAATATTTCGCTCCCCTAAACTAGTTAGTTTCATGATTTCCAGCCATTTGGTGGAGAGTCACATGACAATGCCATTGTAAAACAATGCTGAATAATAATAATAATAATAATAAAAGGGTAATGGTATTTAACCATCACAATTAACATAAACAATATATAAATAACAATGGTAACTTTCTTACGCACCATTTAACTCAGGTGCCCATTAAACATAATTTAAAAATCATTCATAAATATCTAATAAATAAAATAAGGTGATAAATGATCAACTGTGATAAATAAGTTACTGTGATAATGTGGTTTACTTGTTAATAGTTTAATAAGTTAGATTTATGAAACCGACATGAAAAATAAAATGTAAGAATTATCTGATTAAAAATACCAACATACTGGCACCAATTCAACAGCAAAAACAACAAAGTTTAAATATAAAAACGTATTGGAATTAAGAATAAATGTTGATTCCTTTCTTCTTGGCTATGAAAGGGTTATCTCTCAAAAAATCATTGAACTTTAACTTATTTTCTGAATAGTTGCAACCTTCAATCTTCTCAAGTACAACTGATGATACATACCAAAAATTACCAGGGTTAAACAATTTAGCATTATTTTTATAGTGTTCTAGAGACCCTTTAAACATGTCAACATTTGATGCTTCCCTTACATATTTAGGTAAATCATTCCAGTAAGGTCTAACTCTTTCTGAAATAAAGCTATCATTAACCTTAGCAACTTCCTTCGACAATGAATTACAAAGTTTTTTATGTGTTAAAAGATTTCTTCTACTTCTACCCATTTTAAACAAATGTTGGCCATAGTCAACTTTTTATCATTCAAAATCTTAAATGTTTCTATTAGATCACCCCTAATTCTTCTTTCAGCTAGTGGTAAGTTGTAGCCTGTCTAACCGCTCACTGTAAGGAAGAGTGCCTATGCCATTGATTAACCTGGTGAAACGACGCTGGACCCCTTCCAGCTCCAAGATGGTAGCCCAATTCCCATGGCGAGCAGCAGGACACCAAAGCTGAACACAGTACTCAAGCTTTGGCCTAACAAGAGCTTTGTAGATACTTAACATAACATCAATACTTTTTAGAGATAACATTTCTACTTATCCATGCTATTGTTCTATTAGCATCTTTGATACATTTATTAATATTCAGGTCCCATTTCAATGTATCATTCATAATTACACCTAAGTCTGTCTCTGAACAGGACTCATTAAGAACTCTACCATTTAAAAAATATTCATTCTTTGGATTATCATTCATATCTATATGCATAACCTTGCATTTATCTAAATTGAATTTTAACAACCAAGTTTCCTCCCAAATTTCAAGTGATCTTAAGTCAATAGTATTATCATGGTAATTTGCTGCATTAACAATAATCTTGAGGTCATCAGCAAAGATTTTAGAAACATTTTTAATCCCACTTGGCAAATCGTTAATATAAAGAACAAATAACAGTGGTCCTAAGACAGATCCTTGAGGAACACCTGATTTAACATCCTTGGAATCAGATTTTACACCTCTAACGACAGTTCTCATTTTTCTATTAGACAAGAAATCCTGAATTATGGCTAATGTTTTACCACAAATACCAAAATTGTCTCAAAACAATGACCAGTAAAACAATGACCAGTTACCATGGCACATATATACCACTTAGCTTTCCCTTGTGATGAAACATCAAATTGAATGGGGTACAATGATGTGGTGGGAGTATAAGTAAGTGGGACTATAAGTAAGTGTAAGTAATGTCTGGAGATGAATAGAAAACAATAGTGCTGAAACAAGTCAACTGATCAACTGGTCCTTATAGCCTACATTTGCTAAACACGTATATACCCCTGTCTGCGTTGCGCGGCACGCATACGCACACCTATGCAGGCTTAGGAAAGCCTACATAAGAATGCAAGCAAGAGAATATAATTATAATGAAAGCTCAAACTATCAGAAAGTCTCAGTACTACCATCGTAGATAACCCGCAGCCCTTAAACTTTGCACATGCACACATTAATTCCAACAGGCAGTTGAAAATGAACTTATAATTTGGGGCAACAACTGTGAATTATGTCTGAATCTTAAAAAATTATGCAAAATTGGTCGTGTAAACAGTAAATTTCCGCGCGGCGCATGCGTGATATCATGTAATGTTTTCAACAACGATATGAGTTCACTTGATTATATCTAATCACTTATTTCAAATAACCTCACCTCAAGCTCTGTCAAAAATGGTCTCCCCAGGACCTTGGTTCCGCGTCCGCACACGGTTTGCTAAACACCACCGCGTATACCCATTACCCCTGTTTGCATTACGTGGCGCGGGCGTGCTTCCCTACGTGTCCCGTATGGGAGCGCAAAGTGTGTATATATGCATACACAATACATTGCATACACACCTATGTGGGCTTAGGAAGCATACGGCGTGCGCGGCGACGTGCGGCAAGCGACACCCCTGGTTGGGAGCAGTGAAAATACATCAATCTAGATGCTTACGCGCGCGCGGCCTTTTACTGTATGGTAAAATTGCTAAACACGTATACCCTTGTTATCGTCGCGCGCGCGCGGCCGCGCGCACACACAGTACACACACACCTCTGCGGGCTAAGGAATTGCCCAGTAACCCATTTGTGATTGAAAATTTGTTCGTATGATGTTATCCTACCCTCGCGCGCGGCGCAACGTTCCACATTTGGACGTTACTTTGCAACCATCCAGTCAGAAGAAATAGATTGGAATAAGATTCTTTTTAATTAAATTTACAAGTGCTTCATTCTGAAATTGTCGTTACTCTGTCTATTCAGTATATTATTTTATTTAATCTGATCTGTGTTGGATTAGATTTTATGCATTTTGTGGCATAAGAAAATTTGCCAATAGTCTTTTGATGTTCTTTTCATTATTTGAATTTAGATCAAATGCCATTCATATTTACTGATGTAACACCTACCTCATGAACATGGTATTTTATGCTCCACATTGTGCTGTGTAAGTCTAGGTATTATGTCTGCAAAATGTCCTATCAAAAGTTAATAGTAGTAGAGTAAGTGATGTTTGTATACCATTCATTTTCATTTGTTAATATTCATTTTGTTTTAAATTGATATTATTGTTATTACTTGATATCAAGAAAAGTTTGATATTATTTTTTGATTTAACTGTGCTTCTTTCAAAGTTTCAATATTCATTATGACCTGATTATCCAGTTTTTGTTTATCTATCAATTCTTTCATTATTCGCTTGCTAGCATTGTATAATAAATAATCAATGTTCAGGTTGAAAATGACATGTAGCATATGTCGAAATATTCCTAAAATGACGGCTTTTTTATTTTGTTTTCAAGTTTATTTTACTGCTCCGCTTCCTGCCCAATCTTTCATTTCCTTCTCTTTAGAGTAAGGTTAGAAATTGTGCCGTTTTTTGTAGATACTGTGCTTATAGAATACAGGGCAAGAAATTTATCATGATTAAACCTAACCTATAGTAGTTCAATTGAAAGAAATTAAATTGCAAAACTATTGAGGAACCTTCCTGGGATGGCCTTTTCTGAAAGTGATATGGCAGACCTACGGTCATCCTTGGCCTTGCATGGACAAGATCATCTACTAGCATTCTGGAATGAACTATCTGGTGCTCAAAAGAGGCATCTCTATAAAGACATTAAATCTATAGACTTTGATAGTCACCTTGCTTGTTTTGACAGATGCATGCAAAAGGAATCCTCAATGCCAGGAGTAGAGGAGGACTTAAAGCCCCTTCCTTCTGATGCATTTGAAAGTGTCCTAGATTCAGATATAAACAATGAAAGATGGAAGAAATTGGGACTGAAGGAGATAAGTGATGGCAGGGTTGCTCTTCTCCTGATGGCTGGTGGCCAGGGCACTAGATTAGGTGTTAGCTACCCAAAAGGAATGTATAAAGTAGGCTTACAAAGTGGGAAGTCATTGTATCAGTTGCAAGCAGAGCGAGTTCGCCAGCAAGAAAAACTGGCTGCTGAGATGTATGGGACATCAAAAGCAATAAGATGGTATATCATGACCAGTGAGCATACTAAAAGTGGTACCACTGATTATTTCAAAGCTAATAACTGGTTTGGATTATGCAAAGAAAACATCATATTCTTTGAACAGGAAATGATTCCATGTATATTCTGGGTGGAAAATAATCATGGATAGTGACCATTCAATTGTTAGGCACCTGGTGGTAATGGTGATTTGTATAGAGCAATGGGTAATGAAGGAATACTGAAGGACATGCTAGATCATAATATAAGAAGTGTCCATTGCTATTGTGTAGATAATATACTTGTCAAAATACCTGATCCACTCTTCATTGGATGTTGCTTAGAAAGAAATTCAGATTGTGGAGCTAAAGTTGTGAGTAAGTCACACCCTACTGAAGCTGTTGGTGTGATTTGCAAGAGCAATGGAAACTGGAAGGTTGTTGAATATAGTGAAATATCATCAGAAACTGCCCACATGACTGGTCCAAATGGCAAATTACTTTTCTCACAAGGGAATATTTGTAATCATTACTTCACAACAGATTTCCTTAGCCAAGTTATAAATGAAAATGAGAAAGAACTCATCCACCATAAGTTGTTAAGAAAAAGATCCCCACTATTTCTAGTTCAGGAGAAAAATTATCCCAGAATCTATCAATGGCATCAAATGGAAAAGTTTGTGGGTTTGATGTATTCCAATTCTCAAAAAGTTTACAGTTCTTGAAGTTGCAAGGTATGATGAATTTTCCTCTGAAAATGGCCCTGGTGCAGATAAATGTTCACCAAAGACATGTCTTGAAGATTTGTCTAATTTGCATAAGCGTTGGATCAGAAATGTTAGTGGAAGCCTTGAAAATGAAAATGAAATACTTTGAAATATCACCACTTGGTGAGTGCTGATGGGAAAACCTTGAAGACATTGCTGCAAACAAAACAATCATACTGCCGCAGCACATTGATGTTCCAGTCAAAAATGGTTATCACAATGGTCATAGCAATGGATTGTATAGTAAGCTCTAAAAGTAAACTGTGATGCATCACATTGTAGTTGTCAGATATAATCCTCATACAGAATCCTGATGAGGTAATTTTTTTTAGAAGATAAAGTTCTAAATTATTATAGAAATGGTGTCATTAGATGTGATAACGCCACACTTTGGCATGACTGAGTAGCAGATTGCAAAGGTTTTAGAATGTATACCTATTAGATCCAGTGGCTAACAATAAACTTGTAAAGTTGTAAAGTAAAACTTTTTCGAGGCAGATTCACGCTGAAGTATGTAACATTGCAACCTAGCTGTTTATTAAATATGCCACCAAATTTTGCCAATGTGTGATATTAGCAGACAGATGAAACATGAATTATGAAAGTAATGAAGATTATATAGGTACTTGATTGATTTAACCAGACAAGCATTGTGATTATTCAACTGCCCATGACCTGGGTACTCATTTATGCTTTAGAACTCAATATACTGAGTAGGAACAATTCCTTCCTCTGCAGCTAACCTCTTAATGCATGGAGAGTTTGTGTTAGCTGGGCCTTACTGCAATTCTAATCTTGCTGATATTAATAAACAAAATGGACATTATCGTTTTTTGCTATAAGTTGCATATCATAGCATGTTGTTATGCTGGATTATGATACAAAAATATTATATTCTTCTAGAAGCGTTTGATATGAGAAACAACGTTTAATAGAGAAACAACGTTTAATAAATTTTTCGGCACTTTTAAAAAATCAAAAAAAAAATTTATTTAAATTTTAATGATAGGCTACCCTTCAGTGTAAAGATTTGTTTGACAAGATTACATTTTCATGTTCAGAAATGTCATATTGAGTTGGTGTGCTCAAATCAGCTAATTTTATAACAGACTGTTTTTGAATATCAATTTCAAGCCAAGTAGGTGATACCGCAAGGGTATACTATGCAGGAAGCCAGCTCTAGTAAGCAAAATACCCACTGCCAGCATATGGGCCGACGGACATTCCCTGTCTTTAACTTGAAAATGACCATTCCAAATGCAAACAGTAGCTACCATACCAACTCATACTGACTCCTACATTCTAGCGAAGAATTTGTGTTCATGTTTTGACTAGTAAAGTTTCTATAGATAATATTATTTTAGATGATTCATTTATCAATCTGTCTAGGGCACATCCAACCATTATCATTCTAAAACCTATTGATAGTCTGTTGGTTAATCAAATGGGCCTTTAGGCAATCTAATAAATTAAAGTGAAATGGAAAAATTTCATTAAATAAATCACATCGAAGGTATATAGCATTTTTTTTCAACATTTTCCCCGGTGATTTTATGTGATCAAATATGATTGTTGATGGCCATTAGATACTGCTCCAACCATCTTGAGGCCTCTATTCCCACGAAAAACGGTGACGCGGTGACACCAAAATGACACCCTGACACCCATTTCAAAACTTCTCCAAATTTGTTCGGAATCACTTTTAAACCGTTCAGAAAGTCAAGGTAAGTCGCAAAAACATGATTTTGAATCAAAATAATCCGTTTTGTTTACCAAATATTCGATCTTGACTTAGCCTGAAAATACAGTGTCACATCAGCTGAAAATCAAAAAAGGGCCATAACATTTTAAAACCATCAAAACAATCATAAATTTGGCCATCGGTAGTCATATTTGATCATATAAAATCACCAGAACATGTTGAAACACCCAGAAACACGCATTTCAATTTTGTCACATTTTGTTACAAGTGCCGGTAATTTGGCGGATACTCTCAGGTCATGAAAATGGTGACAAGTGCCATATCTCGACTTCTGCAATAGATAGCCACACCAAATTTGCAGGCATGTCAAATCTGTGGTAACTAAAGATATAAAACAGCAAATATTCAAAATTACATTTTCAGGTCTTTTATGGCCCTTGATTTTCAGCTGATGTGACACTGTATTTTCAGGCTAAGTCAAGATCGAAAATTTGGGTAAACAAAAACCGATTATTCCATTCAAAGTCATATTTTTTTGACTAAGTTTGACTTTCTGAACTGGGTTTAAAGTGATTCCGAACAGATTTGGAGAATTTTGAAATGGGTGTCATTTTGGTGTCACCGCGTCAGCCCGTTTTCTAGGAATAGAGGCCTCAAGATGGTTGGCAGTATTCTAATGTATCCAGCAATCTATATTTGACTACATAAATCCTTGAACATGTTGAAACACCCAGAAACACGCATTTCAATTTTGTCACATTTTTGTTACAAGTTACGGTAATTTGGCGGATACTCTCAGGTCATGAAATGGTGACAAGTGCCATATCTCTTGACTTCTGCAATGAATAGCCACACCAAATTTTGTAGGCATGTCAATTTCATAGTAACTAGAAGATATAAATCGCCAGCTTTACAAAATAGTCGTTTTCGTCTAAAATGACCGATTTTTTCGTTTCGCTGTTTTCCGGCTATGTCAATATCGCAATATTACCTGACAAAAATCGAAAATTATGAGACAAAATAAAGGTCTTATGACTTTTGTGACCAATAAAACGGTTTTTCAAGTCATTTTCGAACAAATTTGAAATTTTTTGAAAATTTATTTTTTTGAGTCATCATGATGTCATTATGTCATCACTGTGTCATCTGATCTAAAATGATTCAGACAGTGTCATTTTAAAAACTCGGATACGTGCTTGAAGAAAAAGAACCCCATGTCACGCACAATCCCAAATCTAACTGGAAGAAGTAAATCTCCTAAAAGCAACATCCAGGCAGAAATAATGAATACCTGAGTCGTAAGGAAGAAAGGCAAGAAAACCATCAGAATCAAATACTTCTTTTCGTTAAAAACGGGTTTTTAAAAAGGGGAAATTTCGATTCCTTTTCTTTAACCCTGCAAAAGGGAAATTTAAAGTGCCCCCAAAAGAAAGGGGAAAAATTTTCCAAAAAAATACCAAAAATTTTTTCGACCCAAAAAAAGACATCAATTTTCATGCCCCAGGTGGCCCAAGGAAATTTTAGCACCCCTTTTTGAAATTTAGTTTTTAAAAAAAGACATCATATCAAATTCAAATGAATTTTACCTTTTTTTTTAAACCCGATGGGGCCCCGCCAGAATTTCCATTTATGCAAAACAATTAGCAAATTTCCCCTACATTTAAATTTTCGTTCCCCCCAAGATTCATTCCCCCTGTTCTTAAAGGGTCAGTTCATACACCCTTTACAAAAAAAAAAAAAAAAATTTCTGATCCGCCAATTTAAAGGGCCCGGGAAACCCCGACTTCTCCCCCTCATCTGGAATTCCCTTTGGGGGTTAAAGAGACAAAAGGGGTGGAAATTTTCGAGGAATAAACTTATAAACAACCCAAAATGGGTTCAAAGGGAAAAACCCGGGTTTCTTGACCCCCCAACATCGAGTTATAACCCTAAAAAGGGTGGATTTAATGATGTGGTTTACCTCCCATTATTCAGGGTTTTAAAAGTTCCCTCAATCTGTTGGAAAAAAACTCAAAACATGGCATCGGGGGAAAATTTTTCCCGGATTAAAAAGGGGTTTCCCCAAAACCCAACCCAAACTGGTTTCCCGGTGGAAGGGGGTTTTTTACCCGCCCAACCTGTGGTGGGGGGGAGTCCCGGTGGTCCTTGGGCCCCTACTTTTCCTTTTTTAAAAAAACGACCTACTTCCGACACTCAAAAATTGCAGGGACTATGTTTTGCAGACGACACCAAATTGATATCAAGGTGCTTGGCGGGAATGTACTGCAAAAAATACAGGAAGATCTGTGTAGGGTAATACAATGGTCAACCATGAATAACATGGAGCTACATGAAGACAAATTCAACTGCTGAGCTATCCTCTTAACAGTTCCCTACCTTCTAAGGCACTACCTTTCTATCCGGAGAATGTAGAATACAAAACTCCCAAGGACACGTTATCGAAGTTATGGACACTGCTAAAGATTTGGGGTCCTTGTTTCAAGTGATAGATCGCCGCTTCATATTGAACAAACTGTTCAAGGAGCTAGGAAAATGTCCTCTTGGGTTCTAGCGCCTTCTGTGATCGTTCTCCCTCGTGATGCTCACTCTCTACAAGTCAATGGTCCGCTCCAGGCTTGAATACTGCTGTCCGGTTGGAACCCTACCAAGATAACTGACGTAAAGTAGAGAACATCCAACGCTGCTTCGTACGAGGTAACTGGACTCAAAGATTTGAGTTATTGGAGCCTCAAAGCTGAAACTTATGTCACTTCAACGCCGGGGAGAAAGATACCATCATTCAAGTTTAAGATAATCCAGCCACGCTCCCAAACGATGTCGAAATGCAGTTTAAGCACCATCCTCGGCCGGGATCAAGGCACTCATCCCTCAGATAAACACCAAAGCCCAACTATCTGTGCGTAGTGACTACGACAGTTCATTTGGTGTTAGAGCAGCTCAGCTTTGGAATATCTTTTGCCATCTGATGTCTCTCCAACTGATCTCACTAGAAAGCTTCAAGATCGGTTTGGGCAAGTTCCTTGAGCAGTTCCGGATACACCTCCTGTTCCGGGGGTACACAGCTGTGAACAACAACTCATTGCTGAGCTGGAAGGAGACGCGCACGACGCAGATGTCCTGAGCACGCCCAGTCAAACTAACCAAAACGTACCAAAACGTACGTACGTATCTAATCTGGTTGTTTGGAACCAACAAAACAGGTTAAATGACCCAAAAACACAACTTTCTATTTTGTCACAAGTGCCGGTAATTCGGGGGATTCATCTACTGTCGAGTAAGGCGCGCAAACCTCATCACGTAAAAAGGACCCCGCACGCTGTCACATTCTGGCTCGTACGCAGATTTTAGGAAATATCCGTGTTTTGAAAGGTCAACAACTGTGCGCGAAAAGATCGGGGAAATTGTGTGCTGACTGCCTGGGAGGCGGCTCCCTCTGCTAATCTCGTCCATCCCTCTGATGGCTTGCATCCTGCCCCATGAGACTCATCCTCCGACTGCCCCTGGTGCATCCCAATCGGACTCACCCTGTCAACATCAATCATGGAAGTTACTAACCCTGAACACGAAAACTTAATTAAGAGACTCAGACATCGTTGCTCACAAAATTTATAATTGGAAAAAAGCACCCAAACCCGGACACCACTCGACGGCAATCACTTGAGCCAACCGAGGCTACGTCTGGACGTAGTCCCCTCGTGGGACAGCGCATGACGTGTCCAGTTTAGAGACGTCACTTATGGGGCCTTGGGGACTGCCCCTTTTTAAACCCAAAAAACCCAAAAAATTTTGGGGTTAAAGAAATTTTTTGGAGAACCAAACGGAAATTTTCCCACAAAAGGGAACTACTAAAAAAGGGTTTTTGGTTTGGGGCCGCCTTTTGAAGTTGGAAACCTTTTTCCTTAACGCTTGAAAAAGTTTCACAAGGGAACCCAAGTTTGAAACCCCCAGAAAACCTCCAAAAACGTTCCCGAAATCTTTCCCCCCCAATCGGTTGGGAAACCAAAAAACTTAAATCCCAAAAACCCCAACTTTTTTTTGCCAGTGCCTAGCGGGGTTCATTTGGGTGGAAGAAGGGGCGCGGGAAAATTTTCCACCCAAAAAAGGCCCCAAACCCCGGGGAATTCTCTCTAGAAATTTTAAAACCCGGTTTTTTGGGCAACCTTTGGGCCCAAAGGGGGGAAATGTTCCGGGGACGGTTTGCAACCCCCATTCTGAGGGGAAGGGGAGACCCCCCGACCCCCCGGTGCCCCCTGGACCCCCGCCCAAAATCAACCAACCAAACTTCCCAAAACTTAGAAAGGACTAAACTCCTTTTTGGCCAAAAAAAGGTTAAAAGGTTTCCAAAAACAACTTTTCCCAAGGGGACAAGGGGGAATTTGGGGTTTCACTACGGGTCGAGTTAAGGTGCAAAACTTCACCCCTAAAAAAGGACCCGAAACGCTGCTTTCAAAAAACCGGGCTGAAAGGGATTTTGGGGAAAACCGTTTTGAAAAGGGGTCCTTTTGGCGGAAAATCGGGGAAATTGGGGGTTCCCTTGACCCCCCTTGGGAGGCCCCCTCAACCCCCCTTCCACCCTCTGTTTGTGTAACATTCCCTGGGGCCCCCAGGCCCAAACCCCCCGGACTGCCCCCCTTGGGGTAACCCCTTTGGGCCCCCAACCTTAACCGTAACCAGGTCACACTTCACAGGATTACGCACGGGGCGTCCCTTTCGCGCAATTTGTGCTCTGGTGGGGTTATGCCCGGGGGGGAAGGTTCGGGGGGGTTTTACCGCCCCTTTGGGACCATGGACCCCAGCCTGGCCCGTTGCCTTGTGCCCTTTACCCGGGGGAATGCTCAGGTAAAACCCCACCAGGACAATGAAAGGGTCATTAAACCAGCGGCACCCAATCTGGCAATGTTTTAATTGGGTGCTTCGAGATCCATGGACTTCACGTTTCTAATTAGCAGTGCCCGATCATCAACGGAGTTAACAAAATCTTTTTGGGGTCATGTCTCGTGGGTGCCAGAGAAACCGGGAGACAGGGGGGTGTCTAGAACAGAAAAGGTTAAAGGGGCTACCAGGTGGTGTCTCTCTTTCAGGAGGCTTCCCATCTGACCCAGAGGAACCCAGGTCAGGGGGCGAACAGCACCCGGGGCCCACCTATTGCCACACCAGCCCCGAAAAGGTGACACCAAACAGCCCCCAGTAGGATCCCCCAATAGCCAGACGGGCCATGTCCCTGCCTTCTCCAGGACTAATGGCAGGAGCCAGGTGGTTTCGATGCCCAGAGGTCCCCGAGCACCGGGATCTTTGGGGGATTCCCTGACTGCGGCATCAACATCCCCAACTGCCTCCCCCATCCCAGAGGAGGAGGAGAGATACCTGACATCATCCCGATGCCCGGGAAAACCGGGACGACTTCGCAGTCTCAGAGTACTGCGGGCGAATCAAGTCGGTGACGGTATGTGTAGGTATAATGACCTCAGTGACTAAACCTATCGCAGCTTAAGATCATGAGCGAATATAATAAGACTTATTAATGAGCTTTTTGAAATTGTTCCTAATGCACGCATCCTTGATCTTCAATGTTCCCCTAGAATTTGCCAAGGTTCAATCACCTAGTCAGAATTCATGCGATCTTTCCAACTAACTTTCTGTTTGATTTAGAAATTTTCAAGGGTAAGGATTAATTGTCGTCTTTGCAATATGCAGCCTAATGGCTAAATTTAGATTTAAGTTTCTTCGTTGAGACAGGTTGCACATGAATAGAGCGTGGTAAGAAACTGATGAAGGAACACATAAGTAGGCATCAGGCAGAACCCTGTGGATATCGACCATTTTTAAATGGGCATTAAATTTTTAAATTATTAAAAGTTTTCTCTTTAATCTATGATGTTGGTGGTAGGGTGTTTTCGGACTTGGCTACTATCTTCGGTGGTAAATCTTAAAATAAACTAAATTGCTTTTAATACTCAGGTAATCCTGCCCCTTCATTATCAACTGGCTCAACCATCATGGGAGTTTCAGCACAACATCACAGGCAGGTGACAGGTTTATTCGGAGGAGGGACAGGCCAAAGGAGGAAAACGCAGGATCCTGTAAGTACTTTTTTTATCTTACTCTACAATTTTGCAATGTATTAGCCTCTCTGCGATTATTAGGCTCATGGAAGATAATGAAAAGCAAGAAAATTGTCTTAGCGAAAATTTGATCTCGGGAGGTGTTTAAGTCTATTTTTACTCCTACTGAGCTTTACCATTCTAACAGTCAATACCAGCGACTACCCAAACCGATTTATCAAACAAGTTGTGTTTAAAGCGGTCGATAGTCAACTATATCTTCTTAATTCGGAAACTAGGATCCTGGTGAACTGGGCTGTCTTAACGACTGTTCTATCAAATAGACTATTTTGTAATTTACTGCCGTTTCTAGTTAACAAATCGTCGTCCTACTACCTTAATATATACCAGTATCCACTGTTATATCGACTTCGTCTGATGCGTGTGAAACTTAGCTCTAAGAATCTAAATATTTCATCATATTTCATCAACACATGCTCGTATTATCTGACGCTCTTAAACTTGACCTTGATAGTTGTTGTAAATCCAAGTATACTTAATCCTGGCCCAATGAGTAAAGACCTCTCTGTTGCATACTGCAATGCACAGGGCTTTATATTGATGTCTAGCATGCGCGGAAAACAACCAATCTTCCAGACTCATAAATTACTTGACTTTCAAAATTTTGTGCACATGAATAAACCAGATATTGTTATTGTCAATGAATCATGGATTAATGAACATATACATAACAACGAAATTATCGAAGAAGAATTTTATAAAATGTGGCGAAATGATAGATCTAAGATAGATAAGAAAAAGTATAACAAGGTGGGGGAGGTGGCGTTTTTTTATTCTTGCTAAACAAGGACTCGATATCGAAACTAAGGAAGTTAATGTCAAAAATCCAAATGGCTTACCTGTTCTTTCGATTGAGATAAAATTTAATGATTCTTCCAAATTATGTGTCAGTACATTTTATAGATACGACTACTCTAAAAGGACACTCTGAACTCCATTGAAAATATTATAGGAATTATGTAAGAAGTACTCTAAAATTGTCATCATAGGTGATCTTAACTTAAGCTCGGTTAAGGACTGGTCCTGCCCTATCTCTACTAACGAGCTTCACAACGATTATATCAAACTTTTCTTTGAGTTAGGATTTCAAAACCTTATAAACGAACCTACTCATAAAGATGGAAATATCCTAGACTTACTACTTACGAACCAGCCTGGTCTCATTAAAGATATTTGCATTACCCCAGATCTAATTTGCCCTTCAGATCATTACTCTATTAAATTCAAAATAAAGAAAAACGTTAATAGGAGGAAAGTCAAGAAGCGTAGAGTGTTTAACTATAATGAAGCGAATTGGCCTGAACTTGAAAATGAACTTTATGCCTACGACTGGTCAAGCATGTTTAGAACCCTAGAATCTCACAAGCATGGAACCTTTTCAAATCTAAATTGGACATTGCTATGAGGAACCATATTCCGATGAAGTCCGTTAAATTTCGCATAAAGCCACCGTGGTTCGACTCCGAAATTTTATGATGTCTAAAAGAAACATAAGCTTAGAAAAATTTATAAAAAATCTGGATTAGATAGTGATAAAGAAGCATTTGATGAATTTAAAATCAAATTCAAAAATCGAGTCCTTGAAAAGAAAAGTGATTTTATTTTAGCTGATCCGTGTAATTCTGAACATGTAGGTAGCAACCAGGTCAACAAAAAATTTTGGTCATTCATCAAATCTAGTACAAAATGTGGACGCATTCCTGAATCTGTACAATATAAAGGCAGATACCGTTCTGAAACCCAGGACCAATGCGATATTTTTAACAAATTTTTCTGTGATCAATTTTCCCAGGCAAGCAAATATGATATTAACCTACAAGACTTCCTTGCCCCTGAGGAATTCTCTCCTGCGGAAATTTTTAGCTATCTCAAAAATGTCAAGCCTAGCAAAGCCCCAGGACCGGATGGAATTAGTGGGCACATTTTGAAAAAATGTGCCGGCTCTCTGTGCTTGCCACTTGCACTACTGTTTAATAAATCTTACCAGCTTGGAGAGCTGCCACAGGATTGGAAAAATGCTAACGTAGTACCTATTCATAAAAAAGGAAGGAAGGATGACGTTGAAAATTACAGGCCCATTTCTCTCACTAGCTTAGTAATGAAAATATTTGAAAAAAGTTTGCACAATATCCTCCATGAAAAATGTAAAGACAAAATAACTGGCAGATGTTGACTTTGCAATCGGCGCCGATCAGCGCTGATCAGCGCCGATCCACCGCCGATCAGCGCTGATCAGCGCTGATCGGCGCTGATCAGCGCTGATCAGCGCTGATCGGGCCCGATCAGCGCTGATCAGCGACACCGCCGATCAGCGCTGATCAGCGCTGATCAGCGCCGATCAGAAAATTTAAAAATCTCATCGGCGGTCGTCGGCGCTGATCAGCGCCGATCAGCGCTGATCGGCGATCAATCAGCGCTGATCAGCGCCGATCAGCGCTGATGGTCTAAAATCAGCGCTGATCAGCGCTGATCAGCGCCGACCAAAACACCTGCATAAGAGCCTTTGTAAACGCCATTTTTCCTCATCGGCGCTGATCAGCGCCGATCAGCGCCGATCAGCGCTGATCGCTAATTTGTTAAATTTGAACTGATATGGACATTTGGGCGTGTTTCCCCCAAAAATATAATTCCTGCTGGCCGTGCAGGAGACATTTTACGGTAATACCTCGCACAGGGCTGTAACATTAACATCAACAATCACATCAACCAGTTTTACGATACAGTTATGCATTGACGTGACATGAGTTGAACCGTTACAACACAGTTTCGTCTCTACGACACAGTAACACCGTTACGACACAGTAAGTGTAACATCGTTACGGCACAGTAACACCGTTAATACGACACAGTAACATCGTTACGGCACAGTAACACCGTTAATACGACACAGTATTACAGTAACACCTTAACAGCACAGTAAATTAATGTCGTTACGACACAATAGCACCGTTACGACACAGTTACGTAGTTAATACACAGTAACGCAGTTACGACGAAGTCACGCAGTTACGATACAATAACGCCGTTATACGACAAAGTAACATCGTGACGACACAGTTTCATTGTAACCGCACAGTAGCTCACTTACAACACAGAAAGGACGTTATGACAAAGCTGTAACACCATTACGACGCAGTTACGACACAGTCTGTACGCACTACGCAGTTCCAACACAGTAACACAGTTACGAAAAAGTCACGCAGTTACGACACAGTAACACCGTCACAACACCGTAAGGACGTTACGACACACCACGGCTGTTATACGACACATTCAGGCCGTAATTAAGTGCTAAAGAAGCGCTGTTAAGACACCGTAAGTGTAATGCCGTTACGACAAAGTAACACTGTTATACGGCACAGTAACGTTGCTACCCCAGAGTAACGCAGTTACGATACAATAACACTGTTACAAGTACAACACAGTAACACCGTTTCAACACAGTTATTGTAAGGACGTTACGACACACTACACAGTTACACTGTTACGACACATTTAACGTTGTTTCCCCAGAGTAACGCAGTTACAATACAAGTATACAATAACACTGTTACGACTAGCGAACGACCGGTTTAACCGTATCTCAATAAATCCGGTCACGGAATTTCGGTTGGCTGAAAACGCCCAGTCAACCGATATTTCTGTTCTGCTTTAATCTGAAATGGTTGATTGCGAGATCAAAATATTCGGTTACGGTTTCGGTTAGCTAAAACACCTGGTTAAGCAGTATTCGGTTTCCGTTCGGTTAACCGGTCCTATCCTAGTCACGCTGTCGTCTAAATCCTATTTATGCAAATCGCCGATTCGGCGCCGGAAAGCGCCTATGGGCGCCCATAGGCGCCTATAATTTTTTAAGTGCCTATACGGCGCCTATAGGCGGTACCGCTTTTCGGCGCCTATAAAGGCGCCGATAGTTTTCGATCATCGAATTATCAGCGGTCATCGGCGCCGAAAAGCGCCTATACACCGCTTTTCGGCGACATCGGCGGTTTTCGACCACCTATAGGCGCCTGTACGGCCATCACCGCCTATAAGCGCCTATAGGCGCCTATCGTACGAGCGCCGATATTGATCTCTAGCAATCTGTTCTTCCTTATTTTTCGGCGCCATAGGCGCCGATGAATTAAGGCAGTGCAGAATTAGCAAGGACGAGTTTTATTAGCTGAGCCTCGAGTCAATTATCAGCCAAACTACTGAATTCATCGTCTATAGGCGCCTATAGGCGCCAATGAATTAAAGCAGTCCTAAACTCCTAAATTGGGCTAGAGTTAGGGTTAAGGTTAGGGTTTGGGTTAGGGTTTGGGTTTGGGTTTGGGTTAGGGTTTGGGTTAGGGTTTGGGTTTGGGTTTGGGTTTGGGTTTGGGTTTGGGTTTGGGTTAGGGTTTGGGTTTGGGTTTGGGTTTGGGTTTTGGTTAGGGTTTGGGTTAGGGTTTGGGTTTGGGTTAGGGTTTGGGGGTTTGGGTTTGGGTTTTGGGTTTCAGGGGGTTAAGGTTTGGGTTAGGGTTTGGGTTAGGGGTTTGGGTTGGGTTTGGGTTGGAGCTGGGTTTGGGTTTGGGTTAGGGTTTGGGTTAGGGTTTGGGTTTGGGTTTGGGTTAGGGGGGTTTGGGTTTGGGTTTGGGTTAGGGTTTGGGTTTGGGTTTGGGTTTGGGTTTGGGTTTAGGTTTTGGGGTTTGGGTTAGGGTTTGGGTTTGGGTTTGGGCTTGGGTTTGGGTTAGGGTTTGGGTTAGGGTTAGGGTTAGGGTCAGGGTTTGGTTAAGGGTTTGGGTTAGGGTTTGGGTTAGGGTTTGGGTTGGGGTTTGGGTTGGAGTTTGGGTTTGGGTTTGGGTTAGGAATTGGGGTTTGGGTTAGGGTTAGGGTTTGGGTTAGGGGTAGGGTTTGGGTTAGGGTTTGGGTTTGGGTTAGGGTTTGGGTTTGGGTTTGGGTTTGGGTTTGGGTTAGGGTTTGGGTTAGGGTTAGGGTTTGGGTTCCAGTTTGGGTTCCGGTTTGGGTTTGGGTTTGGGTCACTGTTAGGCTTTGGATTAGGCTTTGGGTTAGGGTTTGGGTTGACCCAAACTCTAACCCAAACCCAAACCCTAACCCAAACCATAACTCAAACTCTAATCCAAACCCTAGCCCATACCATGACTCAAACCATAACTCTAGCCCGATTTAGGAGTTTAGGGCTGCCTTAATTCATCGGCGCCTATAGGCGCCGAAAAAATAGGGAAGAACACAGATAGCTAGAGATCAATATCGGCGCCTATAGGCGCCGATACTTCAGACCCGTACCGGGCCGTGGATCATGAAAAATATCACGATAGGTGCCTATAGGCGCTTATAGGCGGTGATGGCCGTACAGGCGCCTTTAGGCGGTCGAAAACCGCCGATGTCGCCGAAAAGCGGTGTATAGGCGCTTTTCGGCGCCGATAGGCGCCGATGACCGCCGATCGAAAACTATCGGCGCCTATAGGCGCCGATAGTTTTCGATCGGTGGCCTATAGGCGCCGAAAAGCGGTACCGCCGTCACTGCGTGACTGTGTCGTAAGGGTGTTACTGTGTCGTGATGGTGTTACTGCGTGTTGCAACAGTGTTACTGTCGTAAGAATGAACTGTGTTGTAACGGTATTAGTATTACTGTGTCATAACGATGTGACTGTGTCGTAGCTGCTTTACTGTGTCGTAATGGTGTTATTGTGTTGTAACGACGTTATTGTGCTGTAAAGGTGTAACTGTGTCGTAACGGTGTTACTGTATTGTAACAGTTCTACTGTGTCGTAACGGTGTTATTGTCAGACGTCGTCTGAACATTATTTCAGACGGCGCGCCCCCGTCGTAGCAAGAGGGGGTCAGACAATGGTTGACAACGGTGTTACACTTACTGTGTTGTAACGGTGTTACTGCGGTTACTGTGTCGTAACGGTGTTACTGTGTCGTAACGATGTTACTGTGTCGTTATAACGGTGTTACTGAGTCGTACTGTCGTAACGGTGTGACTTAATCGTAACGGTTCTACATTGTCGTAACGGTGTTACTGTGTCGTAGAAATGAAACTGTGTTGTACTTGTAACTGTTCTACTGGCACGTCAAATTTAACAAGTTGATTATGATCAGCGCACGGCCAGCAGGATCAGCGCAAACACGATCCATAGCGTTGATTTAACAGCGCTGATCTGATCAGCGCCGATGAGGAAAAATGGCGTTTACAAAGGCTCTTATGCAGGTGTTTTGGTCGGCGCTGATCAGCGCTGATTTTAGGCCATCAGCGCTGATCGGCGCTGATCAGCGCTGATTGATCGCCGATCAGCGCTGATCAGCGCTGATCGGCGCTGATCAGCGCCGATCAGCGCCGACGACCGCCGATGAGAATTTTAAAATTTCTGATCAGCGCTGATCGGCGGTGTCGCTGATCAGCGCTGATCGGGCCCGATCAGCGCTGATCAGCGCTGATCAGCGCCGATCAGCGCTGATCAGCGCCGATCGGCGGTGGATCGGCGCTGATCAGCGCTGATCGGCGCCGATTGCAAAGTCAACATATGCCGAATAACTACCCTACAGCACGGATTTTTGCCTAATCGTTCATGCACAACACAAATGATAAACACGGATGTTATATATTTCGATTTTGCAAAAGCATTTGATAGTGTAAATCATGACATAATTTTAGAGAAACTGAAATTTTCTTATGGCATTGATGGGTACCTACTGAGATTCATTAAAGAATATCTTAAAGGAAGGCAACAGTGCGTATCCATTGATGGTTCTCTCTCAGGCATGTCCCCAGTTCTGTCTGGGGTACCCCAAGGATCTATTTTAGGTCCATTGCTCTTTGTATTGTTTATCAACGATATAACTGAGGTTATTGACATCTCAACCAAGATTCTTCTTTATGCTGATGATATGAAAATCTTTAGGCAAATTAACAATGAACACGATCGTGTAATCTTGCAACAAGATATCAGCTCTCTCCAAAAGTGGGCTGAACGTAATAAAATGCGCTTCCACCTTGATAAATGTAAAGTTCTCAATTGTAAATTAAGTAATAAGGCAAGCAGTAATTTCGAATACTATCTCTATGATACGAAACTTGACTACACGGATAACGAAAAAGATTTAGGAGTGCAAGTTGTCCCGTCTCTAAAATGGAATGCCCAGCACAAAAAATTACTAAATAAGGCCAGTCAAAAAATTGGCCTTCTTAGAAGAAATTGCTCCTTCAATAGAAACACAAATCAACGAAAAATTTTATTTTTAGCTATAATTCGGTCACAGTTTGAGCACTGTTCACAAATCTGGAGGCCAGTGCACAAAACAAACATTGATAAGTTTGAAGCCATGCAGAAAAGAGCCGTTAAGTGGGTTTTCAGTGAAGATTTTTGCAGCTATACCAAATCAGAATACCACCTTAAATTAAAGAAACTAGATGTCCTGCCAATGAAATACAAGTTTGATTATAACGACTTAGTCTTGTTCTATAAGATGTTTAATCATCCTAGCCCATTTTCAAGTATCCCTGAATATCTTAGGAAGAAGCACCTCCCTGACCCAAAATTAACTCGATATACTAGGAGTATGTCATCATCTGATGAACTTCAATTAGAATGCTCCATAAAACCTAGAATAGATGTTTTTAAAAATTCATACTTCTACCGTACACATTTACTTTGGAATGAAGTTCCAGTAAATATAAGATCTGAAAATTGCTTAGCAACCTTTAAGACTAAACTCAAGGAATATCTCTGGATGAAAGCGGACAGTGAATTTGACTAATTTTAGTTATTATATTAATATGAATAATAAAGAATGTGCTTTCCTTTGATAAGGGTAAGGGACAGGAAAATAGGTAAGGAACAGGAAGAAAGGAAAAAGGGTATAAAAGGGATTCATAGGGATGTTCATAGGGATCACCAGGTTCAGGTTCACCACCCACAACATCATACATCTTTTTGAATATTTCAGAGATTTATATCATTCAAGCAATCAGAGTAATAAAAGTAATTTATCATTATTTTATTATATTTTTAAGATGAATTTTACCATCTACTTGTAATGCAATTTTACAAACTATGTAACTACCAATCTGTGTGATTTAAGATTTTTGAGGGCGTAATTGTGCAGCATAGAGTAGTTCGACTACTCTGCACGTGCCCCACTCATAGCATATGCAACAAGTTAGACTCTTCTATGTTTATCTTTTATTGAACTATGATTATTCAAATCTTTGGTTGGGGCATCGTCATGTTTCATGATTTATTTTATATAGGGCAAGTGACAATGTATAATTTGTTGTGTATCCTATTTGTGATTTTAAGGGCAAACGAAAAGTATTTTTTCGGCTTTTAGCAACGTTTTTACCTTATTTCATTCTCTGGAGTAATTGGAAAAACGATAGTGAGTATATCTCAAGAGCATTTCGGATCGTTTGCCCCAAAAATTTTATTTTGGTGTTGGCGCAAATCCTAATGCTTTTTGAACAAACGTGAAATTTTGGTTTTGATCAGAGATAAAGTTGTCGTACCTCTTTTTGAATTTTGATGTAAATGTTGCTAAACACACCTATGCGGGCTTAGGAAATGTAAATGGGGATAATTAAATTACTACCAAGTTGATTACCTCAAAGAAGTTGCTATCATGAGACGTGACGTGACACACGGCGCGCGGCGGCCTAATGCGCGGTCGCGCGCGCTGCATAATAACGGAATGTAACTCGCGCGTTACATTAAGAACTTCACAATAACAAATAATTGCTGTTTTCAGATTAACAGGTGCAATAAATTAATGAATATTAGTTAAAGCGGTACACGTTACGTTCGATAAAAGTACATACCATCTGTCATTCATGTTTTTTACTGAAAATTTTCTATTTTTTTATTGAAGGATACGTGACTCACCTACAATCACACGCGGATCTCTCTGATCTGACTCTAACCATAACCCTAACCTTACCCAAAGCATTGACTCTAACCCATACCCCAAGCCTTGCTCAAAGGTGAACTGGTGAATTAGTTTGTCTAAAGTGTCGTGAGGAGAATTGCCGTAGGTATAATGTCCGTTCTCTATATAATAATGATGTTCAAGTTAACCAAATAGTTAAATTGGACGTTAATTTCACCGGCCCTTTGGATAGAAATTTATAAATCGCCTTTGTCTTCAAGGATCGGTCAAATAGGGTCCAATAAGGTAAGCTGTCACACCCCAATTGATAATTCTCAACATAATCTAAATCATTTTCTTTAAATTCTGCAAGGAAGAGACCCTTTGAAGTAAATATGAAAGCGTCAGGTGTAACAAATCTTCCCTGAATCATTTAGGTCCTACACACACACAGTATTTCTCATGAGGGCGGCTCTCATCTGGACTAGAAGTTCTCTACACTGACATGGCCCGATGAGGGCAGTACACCCATGTGTGTGTGTGTCTGTGTGTACGTGTGTGTCTGTTAGTGTGTGTAAGTGTGTATAATGGTGTTTGACACGTATTCAGTTGATGTGTTTAAACTTCAATGCATTCAAGCGGTATAATTGTGATATACCTATTGTAAAGTTGTAATTCTATGCTTGATGATGGAAATACAGCGGTATTATTGACGTACAATGTACATACACGGACAAAGTATTGACGTTGAAGATGAGGATCTGAGCATAGAAATAGATATTATGAAATTGTACAATATTCATAGTTCAACAATATGCGCAATAAATCCGTCCAGTTAATAAATGTTAAATCAACCCTAGTAAAAAGTTTTAAAATCTTGACAAAGACATTGATATATAGCAAAATGATTATCTGACCCAATCCAATACTACCAAAATTCAGATCAAAATTAACTACAATCGTGGATATCAAAGAAAGTAACATTCATGTTCCATTTAAGTATTTAATAAATACAGTAATAGAACAAAGTTCAATTTTAATGCTATTAAAACTGATGTCAAGCAAAATTACAATGAATGTAGGTATTGAATCTATATCCTAATTGTATAGTATAAGTCCTACGAGCCACCCCACCGCTCAGAGTTTGGAGTGGAGTGACTCAGTGAACTGCAGGACCATCTCAGCCACTTTAGCCGCCAGTTCGTCAGCCAGCTCCTGAGTGGCGCACTCCGCGTGCACGCGCACACAGTTCTCAGTGCCACTTGGCCGCACGAAGCACCGCCCCTCACCACCCGCCACCGCGCTGATCAGGGTGTCTATCTGCTCCTGCAGGCCTGGGGGCGCTGAGACCTTCCTCTCTGCGTCACAGGTCTCAATCACATTCCGGTCCTTGATAGCCACCTTCAGTTGCCTGCGGAGGTAACAGGTTGGGGGAGGGGTAACTTGTAAATATTGTATCCTTATCTAATGGGGGAGGGGTGACTTGTAAACCTTGTACTCATGTCTAATGATCAATGAAGATATCATGCGAAAGTAGTTATGTTTGTGTAAGGTCGGACAATATCATCCCAGAAATCCGTAAACCGCATTCACTCAATGAAGCAACGGAAATCAAGATAAACCATATATGAAGATATGGAGTTATTTAAGTAATTATTTCTATTTCCATGGAGTTATTTACAAAGTTACTGACCTGTAAGGGAGGTCTCTGTAGATGGCGTCCCAGCTCTCAGCAGTCATTGACTGCAGCGAGAGAATGGTTTCAATGGCGAGAATATTGGTGATAGCATCACCCACAGCTGTGTTGATGAGTTTGGTGAAGGAGTAGAGTTGTCTGGCGGCAGCGTCTTGCTGGGTCTCTGGAGAAGTTAAATGTGGAGGAATTAAGTGAGTTGGACTAACACTCAATATTTTATAATGTTTTGAGGTGTTTAGTAAGTAACCAACCACAATAAATTAAAAGAATAAGCGCAGCCAGGTAGTCTATTATTCAGGAGCTTATTATTTAGGAGAAGAATTTTGATAATTTATTTACTTATTTTAATCATTCCAGCTCTGCTCATGTATTTCTACCTCATAAGTTATTAAGCTTTTATTATTTGGACCTTTCGGTGACTTTAATTGCAAATGACATGACTTATACAGCAGTTTAAAACATTGAATAAAAGGATGTTTGACTTATGCTACTCTCAAGGCATAGCAAATTATCCTTCACAGTGTGACAAAGCTCCAACGATTCTCAGAATTTCGTGCATTAAATCTCTATATTATATGCTCATATTATGGTTGGTCTTCTAGAACTTTGCATATTCTTTACCAGTGGAGCATGGGAAAACTATCAAATTTCAAAATAAATGTCGGCCAAGTGTGTGATGTAATTAGCATAGTTCATTAAGCTTATTAACGGCACTCCATACCTATCCAAAGTTCCAGTTTGAAAGAAGAAACCAACTATTAACATGAAAAGTGAAAATACAGTGAATCTGTGCAACCCGACGCCCACTACCCTGGTTACCTGCAGCCTGGTGTATGGCCTCCATAGCTCGCTCACTGAACAGCACAGTCCCGTGCCCATTAGCCTCGAAGTAGACCCCGACATCGAACTCCTCCGCCTTTTTGTGGAGGTGTTTCACCCCGGTGGGCACACAAGAGGTGGGGATGCCTTGCCCAGAGAGGTAGGAGGTGGCGCTGCCATTAGCATACGCAGTCTGTACCACCTGGGGAGAAATGGGTTTAGGGGGGCTCAATAGAAGGAGTGAGGGGTGCTCAAGAGCTCAAGTGAGGGGTGAGGGAGGGAAGCTTAAAAAAGGGAGACATGATATGGGGAAGGTTAATGATATATTATTATTTTGTTTATTGCTGTACCGAGGTTATTAAAGTAGGTATTTGGCAACTTGAATTGTTATGAAACTTGATGACACTTTATTATCAAGTACCCAAACTCTGCTAGTACAATACTGTAAAATACTAGGAATACATAATTAAGGAATTAAGGCACCTGCACGATGCACATTGCACAAGTAGCGCTGAATTACACTGATAAAATTTTCAGAAAATAATGTGAATACCTTAGGAGGTGTAAAGTTTTAAACTTGACAACACTACTTTATACTTTTATACAATCAACGCTACTTGAACAAAATCATATCATAGCTTCAACTCACCCCAATGTTTAGGTCTAGCTTTGCATCCTTAAGCAGCTTGTTGATAAAACCCGCATACAGGCACGCTATCTTGTCCCCATCCAGGAGAGAAAACTTACCATCCTGAAGAGTAAGCTGGGGTTAGAAATACTCAGTGATTCAGTGTCTTGTACTTACCATCCTGAAGAGTAAGCTGGGCTTAGAAATACTCAGTGATTAGTGATTCCAGAAAAATAGTGTTAGAAAGAACTGGTGTTAGAAATACTCAGTGTCTTGTACTTACCATCCTGAAGAATAAACTGGTTTTAGAACTTTAGAAATACTCAATGATTTGTTCTGGGATGGAAGTACCAACTAGGTCAACTATCTAACTTCACAACTATGTTAACAGCATCATCGCACTGTACAGAAACTACGTAACTAGGTACTCCAACTTAACAGTCAAACTCACTAACTCACTAACTCAATAACTGTAACATTATCTTAAATCATGGAATATATGAGCTCAAGCAACTCCTTGGAATTTAAATGCTTCCTCAATTATTAATTTAGATTCTTTAAAAGCCCCCCATGCTAGGTACTTAGAAATACGTTCTACTTGCGTCACTAGATCATGGTAACTAGGTAACTACATTTCCTGGCAACTGAACTGATGAATATTATATGCGTGTTACAACTCCAGTGGAGGACTCAGCAGCTATTGTGTCAAATGTTGGTTTTATTGTATAAAGAGTATCATAAACAAAGTTTGTTTCTCAACAGAAATCCAGATTGCCTCAGCCTGGTGCATTAATCCCATTGTCAGTATTATTGAGAATTTTACATTTATTTCTGAAGTAAGGATAAAAACAACCTCACAATTATTCACAATGTGGCATAGTACAATGCATATTGTATTTTGTAATTTAAAACCATAACAAAACAAGTTTCTCGAATTCTAGATCACTCATTTAGTTACGTGTAGTAGGAATTACTTTCTTCTTTACTACAAAGGATTACAAAAGATCCCTAATCCCTTTAGTAAATGGCAAGCATGTAAAACATGCATTTTTGGAGGTCGAAAAATCGTGTGTAAGTAGGTACACATTGTGCCCCTGGAGGCCAAACGGCCATCAGTGAGCTCGAAATGCAAACTGATTATTTTCATTAATTGTACAATTTGCTGTAGCCTATTTTTCTGAGAAAAGTTGTCCGATCACTCGGCAACCCATTGGTTAAATTATTGACATGGATCAATATCATATTTGATAGGATCAATATAATATTTGAATATTCCCATATCATTCGTTCATACACACTTTTCTTTTGGTTGTGCGTCTGTTATCAGCAGTAATTATCTGTGCACGATAAGATTGCAGCAGTGCCCTTACTTTGTGTAAATTCACCGAATACATTGAGGAATGCCAACAGTAGCTGAGAAATACAAGTTTTCAGAAGTGGAGAGTGATGGGAAGAGTTTCATTACCGAGATACTAGAGCAGAGTAAAGTGTACCGTGTAGAGAACGTGAAACTGGACAATGTGATGCGAGCTGGAAACAAGGACTTGATTGCGAATCAGCTAATGCGTGCTCTGGTGCTCATTGAGAGGCAGCAGAACATGATCATTAATCAGCGTGTCCGTATTCATGCGTTTCAGGAGGACGTTATGAAACTTCAGACTGACTTGCTCAGCGCTAGAGAGACGCAGAAACAGACTGAGTTGAGTGCTTCAGCTAGGAGAATGTGTAAGGAGGTTACAGAGAATATTGGGGGTGTTAAAAAAAAGGAATATGCAAGGAGGTTTCAGAAACTGTGGATGGGGCTATCAAGAAAGGAATAAATTCAGACGTTTCGAAAAGTTTTGAGGGGTTTGTGAAAGAGGGCATGAAGTCCTACAGTGATGTAGCACAGTCCGTTAAAGATAGCATCAAGTCTTACAGCGAGGTTGCACAATCTAGTGTGAATATGAGTACTGGTACTGTGGAGACGCTGAGGAATGTGGTGAAACAAGTGGCTGTCGAGGAAGAACTCAGCAAGAATATCATGGTGTTTGGCCTCCCGGAAGCAGAGAGTGAAGAACTGGAAGATTCAGTCAGTACGATGTTTCAGCACTTGGGAGAGAAACCGCGGTTTGAAGCTGCCCGTCTTGGCAGGAAGAAAGATTCAGTGGTACGTCCCATCAGAGTTGTTCTTTCTACTGCGCACGGAGCTCAGGCTATTCTTGCCAGGTCCAGGAATCTGCGCCACACGGACAAATTCAAGAAGGTTTTCCTCTCTCCAGATCGGACTGTTGATGAGAGAGTAAGGCAGCGGGAGCTAGTCCTTCAACTGAAGACAAAGATGGAACAGGAGCCAGAATATAAGCACTTTATCAAAAGTGGACAGATTGTTAGTGTAAACAAAACTAGCGATACGACCTGAATATTTGTGTTAGCAGAGTTCTTTTGTTGCATATGTCACGGGAAGATATTTTGCCTTTTTGTGCTGTTAACTTCATCATGATCATCTACACAAAACTTAATTGTTTTCACGTTTTCATTTTGATTGTTGATTAAGAGGGGATTTTGTTATACTTTGCGGTATATGCTTTGGGTAATACTGAAGCCCGTGACTTAAGTGTTGAGCTTTTTATCTATAACTCATGTATTATATTATTTTAAGGCGTTAGTGCCACTCCGGTTAGGAGTTCAAAAAACAAAAAGCCGCGAACCTGCAAACCTGGTTCGGGGGAAATTTTGAGCCGGGGGAAATTTTAGGGAAATTGGAGGAAATTTTAGGTGGAAGCCAAGTACAGAAAATTTGATTTAACACCAAAAATCACTATGTTTCACCCGAATTATATTGAAATAAATTTTAAAAATTCGAATTCAAATCGTTCTTGTACTAACTAACAGTTTTCAGTGATAGGATGTAATTAGTGAAATTATGTACAACAAAAGGGATGGAGCTGTTGAGATGAAAACAATGCAAAAACTCTATTGAGGTGACATTTCTTGACGCTCCACACCTCTGGCTTCTGGGGGCTGCCGCCCCCAGACCCCTGCTTTTCTTTCTCTTCATTTTGAATATATTTAGTGAAATTACAGTATGTACAACTAAAGGGATTGAGCTGTTGAGATGAAAACAATGCAAAAACCCTATTGAGGTGACAATTCTTGACGCCCCACACCTCTGAGCTATGGGGGCTGCAGCCCCAGACCCCTGCTTTTCTTTCTCTTCATTTTAATTAAATATATTTAGTAGAAATTATGTACAACTAAAGGGATGGAGCTGTTGAGATGAAAACAATGCAAAAACCCTATTGAGGTGACAATTCTTGACACTCCACACTTCTGGCTTCTGGGGCTGCGGCCCCAGACCCATGCTGTTCTTCTTTTGATTTTTGATATATTTAGTGAAATTATGTGCAGCAAAAAGATGGAGCTTTTGAGATAAAAACAGTGCAAGATCTTACTGAGGACATTTCTTTACACTCCAGGCTCTGGCTTCTGGGGCTGCCGCCCCAGACCCCTACTAACGTTAATACATACTTGAATTATTTCTACATTCAGAAAACGTCATTTTGCAAATGAAGCGCCAGAGGGCTAAAAAATTTGCACGCCCCAAAAATTCTGGGCTGGATCCTTGCCTGTTAATAAGCAATGAATAATTCCCTGTTCTAGATCAGCTTCTAATGAGAGCCTTTTAACTTCTAATATATTAGAATAATAACTTTAGTTTTTAAGAAATAAAAAAAAGCAAATCTTGCTAACTGCTTGCTTTGCTTACAAAATATAGTCAATTTCGAGAGCGAAGCGAGCGGGCTGCAAAATGGGCAAAAATTTCTGGTTCGGGGGAAATTTTTTATTTTTTGGATATGGGTGAATATTATTTGATAGGCAAATTATGCGAATCATGTCCTCCTGCTCTTGCATCCTGGTCCCAGCAGTAATTCTTCGCAAATATCATTGTTGCAATGATTCGATCAACTCCTGTCACTGTTTTTTTGAATGATTTATTTTGAAAAAACACCATTGAATCTTTTTATTCAATTATAATAGTCTCACGCACATTTAACATAGCTCCTCTGCGAATTACATCCCTTGATATCTAGCGTCTCTCACATACACTTTATAAGGATGCTAAATGAAAAACCCATCTATTACATGAGCTCTATTTGATAAATCCGACACCGCATCAATGTTATATCTTCTCTACATCAACATCATATAAAATAGATCTTTGCTAATTCACATGTCAAGATATCATGCGTCTTCTTTGTATCCTCATGTAATTTATAGCCCCAAGATGAATATTATTCACAGTCATCCCCAAACCACAGCTACATATAACCTACGTGTTACAAATATGCGAAACACGTTCGACTATTATATTACTTTAGCGAAAGCCATTCATAACATATCTAAATTTATCACGGCTCCACTCTTCGAGTGTCGCGTGATAAATTAGATATAAATATTTCGTAGCAAGCTACTCAATATTTATATCCTATTACATACTCATTTCATTCGTATGTAATAGAGATATGTTAATTCCTGGTCTTTCGCTAAAGTACATATAATCATTCGATTACGACACTTGCATAATATGTCTATGAGCAAGTTATGATCATGATAATATTATGAGCATGATATTGAATTATCCCTTCCTTCATCATTATTATTTTTTGCCTACCTAAATTATATAGACACTAGCAGGCCCGTTGGACCTGCTAACACACAGCTAACCCGGCGCTACTATGCAGGACCTCTTTCGCAAATTTTACACACTACCATTCAAATTGATTGGATAGTTTTTACCGCATCAAAATATTCTTATCAGATCAAATAAATCAAATATTAAATTTTATGAAGGAGCAGGTTGGAAAATAGAACTTCGTCGGTAACTCTTAGTGGTGCTAAACCGTGTGAATTTTGTTCCGTTTTTGATTGCAAGATGATATTAATTCTGACAACTGATTATCATACTGACATTGGACAATTTTGTTTCGTTGTTCCAGCCCAGGATCAATTCTTTGTTATCTGCTTCAGCTACATTCGACTCGATTAGATTAGACACTTTCGTAAACTTTGAATTGCTCTTAACGGTATATTTTAAACTGCAATTACTACTGTTATCATTATTGATCATCGAGAAAGATCTGCCACAATTTTATGAAAACAATTCATCTGAAATATCCTCTGTTATTCAAATTATGACCTTTCTCCATCTTGAGATCTTGACTTCGAAGTATAAGCTTATAAGGAAAACGTCAAATTTTCAAAAACTACAGCACAGCATTTAAAAGTAGTAGCGTAATAGAAAGCTCGCATGGTACTGTTTGTAATCTGCACGTGCACCAAAATCGGTTTCCATAGCAACGGCGCCTCATTTCTCCCATTTGCATTCGTTTCTCTTGATATTTTCTTGGCAAGCTCAAATTTAATTGTGGACGGCGGCACATACAAACATTATTCACGTGTGACTTTACTTTATATATAAGATGGATTGAGTAGATTACAGCACTTCTGTACGGTGTTTTGTAGATAAAAATACCATATTATGTCGAGTAAGATGAGCTAATATTATAGAATTGTTGTGTTTGGAGTTTATTATAAGAAATTAAGAGCTCCTCATGTTCAATGTTCATTAGCATTGTACACTGTTATAGTCATAGCCGGCTAACGAGTGGACAACGACACTACAGTCTGCTTACACCACTTTCCATCTTCTGTCTACAAACAAAATTTAGAAAATGAATTAAACAAAAACAACATAATTAAGTAATTATAATGAGGGATTTGGAGGAGTGTCATTGTCTGTTTTGTCTGTGTCTGCATCTGTTTTTACTTTTTTTTAATTTCTATACCGACAAGCAAACACAACAGACATGTCTTTTTGTCTATTTTTCAAAAACAGAGGGAAATGGATGCAAAAACGGGAAGAAAATGGGGCCTAAAATGGGGCATAAAAAATAAAAAGGTGTTCGCTACGGGCACGCTCGGGGCAAAAAAGGAGGCGTCGACGGAGCGGTCAATGACCTCAGTAGGTACACTGTACCGTGTAAAAACTGTACCAACTCACTGTCTGTGACCTGTACGAACACACCGTAGATTTAAAGATTTAACACTATACACAATACACCGACATACACTGTACAGTAAACTGTACTGTACAGTAAACTGTACTGTACAGTAAACTGTACTGTACACTGTACAGTACACTGCACTGTACGTCAGAACACTGCACAGACTGCGTCTGTACAGGCTCACTCACACACTGACTCACACAGTAGTAGAAGAAGAGAGATCTATCAGCGTCCCCGTCAATAGAGTAGCAGTGTTCCCTGTCAGCACTCGAAACTCCGTGAGGCGCGCACTGCTTCAACTGAAGGAGGAGGAGGGTGATGGGAACACACTTACTTGGGAGGATTCAGTCCACCGACAATGGTTCAAACTTTCAAAATGGTGTCGTCAGCTGTTGTTGATTATAAAAGGAAATAGGCTTTCCTCCTTTCTCTTATTAAAAGTGGGAAAAAGTTCTCAAATCCAGATTTGAGTGCAACACAACACTTCGGAAAATACAATAAAGATCAATCTCTACATTTTCTCATCATTTATCAGAGATTTGGCTATGATATTGTAACTAACCTTCACATAATCAGCACCACAACGTTCGTTGAGTTCCCCCTTACTACCATCATTGCAGATCTGTATGTCTAGATACTGTGAGATAAGGGGAGAGAGGGCGGCTAGGGCACATGCCCCCACACCATTCGCACAGTCAACCTGCAACGAGATGGGAGTTAGAACTAGAGGCGTATACATCGCAACATTATTACCAGAAGGTGCAGAGCGAACCCTGTACGGAGCCCTACGGTTTCAGTTCCTTGTTTAACGACCCCTCAGGACTCCATTAACCCCTGATCCCGATGAACAAGACTTGATTATTTAACTTTATCACTCCGTTGCATTTACTCATTTATGAAGCTAAATAACAGAACTGCAGCTCTACAGGGTGACCAAGGCTTCTACCGCTTATATTATGTTCATATGCACAAATTATTCAAGTCGAGGATTTGCTTAAATTAGCTTTTTACTCTAGGATTATGTGTATTATATGCAAGGAATACTTGAATACTCAAATGTCAGACAGTCTTATTGATACATACATACATAACTCAACAATGAGACAGTCAAGATCACTAATTACATACTTTGATAGACTTGACTGTGTCGGGTATCCCGTATAAAGAGGTGAAGCTCTTTGAGAAGTTACCATAGTAATCTGCCATGGTGTGAGGGAGAGAGAGGTTTCCCTGTTTGACGATCCAATGAAGTTGTGGGGTCGTACAAACACCAACATCAGCCACCTGCAAACAATCACTTTAGTTTATTTCAAAATTAATAAGTAATTTATTTATTCTCTATCGACTCAATCGTACAACTGTACAAGTACAAATGTAAACGAAGATTTCGTCGTTCTACGACATCTTCAGGTCTCAAGTAGTGTCGTAAAGTTTTGAACTTTAAACACTTTGGATCACTCTGCCAATGGTCCACCTGACCTACTCGAAAGACACCATCACTAAAATATTCTACAGAAAGCTGGCCCGACAATGGTGGAAGGATAGGAATTATTATACCAAAAAGAGACACTTCAAGCACAAAATGTTAAATATGAGATAATGCACATACAGCTAGAACATAAATCACGTGGGCCATGCGAAATACAGCAAATTAACTCGATTGAAACTAAATCGCCGGAAAAACTCACACTACATTTTAAATTCTCTGCTCCGGCAGTAACAGCAGCAACTATAGCTGGACCACTGGTCCGCGTATCACGTCCAATCACAACACCTCCCTCTGTGGAGTCAAGGTCTGTTCCTATCTTCTTAGCGAGGTCCTTCAACACCTTGGTAGAGTATTATTGGGGTTATTGTTTATCAATTATCAAAGGAGAATCATCTTATCTGTGTGTGGAGGCATTCAACACGCAGTAAGTAAACTAATTGCTGATAGGTACCCTCCCTCTTATATCGATGATACAGTTAACAACTAACCATGATATTCCAATATTCCCATCCTTGATAGTTTTATTTTATTTGTACGATCTCTATGTTTGTAAAAATGGCATTAAATTTAAATTACTTATTTTCTTCTGCTATTCTCACCTCTAAGACTGAGTTAGAAGGAGTGTTTGATATGAGGGTAGCATACTCCTCCCACTCAGAAAGCAGCATCTCCCCCAGAGGCTCCACCACCTTCAGTCCGTTGTCAGGGGAAGGGTTATGCGATGCTGTCACCATCACACCTACTCTACTTCCCACTGTCTTAGCCCTGGGATATATTGGTAGAGTTCACTCGAATTATACCACTTCTATTGACAAGTTACTAACTACTAAAAGGAGGACGGAGAGATCCTCCTCGCAGAGGCCAGTGTCTCAGTGTGTTCAGGATGGGAACTAGTCCCATTCCCATCAGGTCCCAGCAGACCCGTGAGGAATTTGGTGAAACCGGCTTGAATTTCAAGATAAAGCATTATTCATTAAGCAAGGTGACATATTTTACATGACATTAAATACCCTCTCCAATTACCTCAACGCAGCCAGGAGTCCCATTCTATAGGCTGCTGGTTCGAGAACATCAGCTCTACACCTGAATCCAGCAGTTCCATAGGAGTACTTCAAGTTATCATGGAGAGGGTAATTACCAGCTGATTTCCTTATTTCATCATCCATTGATCTGTGGTTGAACATTCATTATACCTCTTCCAGACTCGTTTTACTGCACATTGGGTGCAACTATTGAGCTTAAAACGAATAATTCAACCAAGTCAGGTGACTTTTGCAATTTTTCATCACTTCCATCCAATAAGAATTTCAATATCTAATTTCATTCGATTAATTTGTCTCAATATTATGATCCTGTCCAGGGGGAAGAATACTGAGCGAAAAATTGAAATACTAAATTGAATGAATGCAATGAATCAAAACTGTATGAACAGGAAGTCAGTTTAGATATATTAATTGATCATTTACAATGAATGTGATAAAACTATTGCAACTTGCAGTTTATAATCTACTCAAATTGAAAGTATCTTTTCACGGTACGATAGGAATATTTTGAATTTTGATGATCAACTGATCAAGAAACCCAGATGAAAAATAGTTAACATTTATTCATCATGGAGGTTAAAACATTTTTAAGGTGTCCACAAGAATTTTATACCAACCACTGTAAGTAACGGTAGTTTGTCAGCTGGCAGGAAATAAACCCATGTACTATGGCTAAAACAGGAGTAGGTACATCAAAAGAACTCAATATTTAAAAATCTAGAATTAATTCAACAGCAGCATTACACTCCATAAATCAGTTTTGCTAAAAATATTTCAGTTAAAATCATCTCTATAATGTACGATTAACAAACGAATGGGAGTGTGATATCGAAAATTATCACACGAGGCGTCAGCCGAGTTTGACAATTTTCGATACCACACGATCCATGAGTTTGTTAATTGTATTATTACCCGACAAAACAGTACTCCCTCCCACTCGGGTCTGACGACCCTCGTCTGAATTCAACGTTTTTATAGATTTTGAGTGCTCCTTCATAAAATCAACAATTTATTCAACGATATTCTGCTCTATTATTCCGCCACTGTACAGTAGTTCTATGAAGGAGTGATATATCGATAATTATCACACTGGAGTTTGAGCCACGGGAGGGTAATAATGTAATTTGTAAACATGCACATATACAGTAGTACAGGATATGATAACCTAACTGTACTGATTTATGTATGCTTGAATTAAAAACACAAGATACTTGGAATTATCTTCATGATCATACAATAATTTAAATTGGATCATACAATAATTTAAATTTATCTATAAATTATGATTATTGCCTGTTATTGGGCCATATCATTGCCTTCTTCAATCTTCATATCAAACGCTTCTAGAAGAATATAATATTTTGTATCATAATCCAGCATAACGACATGCTATGATATGCAACTTAAAGCAAAAAACGATAATGTCCATTTTGTTTATTAATATCAGCAAGATTAGAATTGCAGTAAGGCTCAGCTAACACAAACTCTCCATGCATTAAGAGGTTAGCTGCAGAGGAAGGAATTGTCCCTAATCAGTATATTGAGTTCTAAAGCATAAATGAGTACCCAGGTCATGGGCAGTAGAATAATCACAATGCTTGTCTGGTAAAATTAATCAAGTACCTATATAATCTTCATTACCTTCATAATTCATGTTTCATCTGTCTGCTAATATCACACATTGGCAAAATTTGGTGGCATATATAATAAACAGCTAGGTTGCAATGTTACATACTTCAGTGTGAATCTGCCTCGAAAACGTTTTACTTAACAACTTTACAAGTTTATTGTTAGCCACTGGATCTAATATACATTCTAAAACCTTTGCAATCTGCTACTCAGTCATGCCAAAGTGTGGCGTTATCACATCTAATGACACCATTTCTATAATAATTTAGAACTTTATCTTCTAAAAAAATTTACCTCATCAGGATTCTGTATGAGGATTATATCTGACAACTACAATGTGATGCATCACAGTTTACTTTTAGAGCTTACTATACAATCCATTGCTATGACCATTGTGATAACCATTTTTGACTGGAACATCAATGTGCTGCGGCAGTATGATTGTTTTGTTTGCAGCAATGTCTTCAAGGTTTTCCCCATCAGCACTCACTAGTGGTGATATTTCAAGTATTTCATTTTCATTTTCAAGGCTTCCACTAACATTTCTGATCCAACGCTTATGCAAATTAGACAAATCTTCAAGACATGTCTTTGGTGAACATTTCTCTGCACCAGGGCCATTTTTCAGAGGAGAAAATTCATCATACCTTGCAACTTCAAGAACTGTGAAACTTTTTGAGAATTGGAATACATCAAACACAAACTTTTCCATTTTGATGCCATTGATAGATTCTGGGATAATTTTTTCTCCTGAACTAGAAATAGTGGGGATCTTTTTCTTAGCAACATGGTGGATGAGTTCTTTCTCATTTTCATTTATAACTTGGCTAAGGAAATCTGTTGTGAAGTAATGATTACAAATATTCCCTTGTGAGAAAAGTAATTTGCCATTTGGACCAGTCATGTGGGCAGTTTCTGATGATATTTCACTATATTCAACAACCTTCCAGTTTCCATTGCTCTTGCAAATCACACCAACAGCTTCAGTAGGGTGTGACTTACTCACAACTTTAGCTCCACAATCTGAATTTCTTTCTAAGCAACATCCAATGAAGAGTGGATCAGGTATTTTGACAAGTATATTATCTACACAATAGCAATGGACACTTCTTATATTATGATCTAGCATGTCCTTCAGTATTCCTTCATTACCCATTGCTCTATACAAATCACCATTCCCACCAGGTGCCCTAGCAATTGAATGGTCACTATCCATGATTATTTTTCCACCCAGAGATATACATGGAATCATTTCCTGTTCAAAGAATATGATGTTTTCTTTGCATAATCCAAACCAGTTATTAGCTTTGAAATAATCAGTGGTACCACTTTTAGTATGCTCACTGGTCATGATATACCATCTTATTGCTTTTGATGTCCCATACATCTCAGCAGCCAGTTTTTCTTGCTGGCGAACTCGCTCTGCTTGTAACTGATACAATGACTTCCCACTCTGTAAGCCTACTTTATACATTCCTTTCGGGTAGCTAACACCCAATCTAGTGCCCTGGCCACCAGCCATCAGGAGAAGAGCAACCCTACCATCACTAATCTCCTTCAGTCCCAATTTTTTCCATCTTTCATTGTTTATATCTGAATCTAGGACACTTTCAAATGCATCAGAAGGAAGGGGCTTTAAGTCTTCCTCTACTCCTGGCATTGAGGATTCCTTTTGCATGCATCTGTCAAAACAAGCAAGGTGACTATCAAAGTCTATAGATTTAATGTCTTTATAGAGATGCCTCTTTTGAGCACCAGATAGTTCATTCCAGAATGCTAGTAGATGATCTTGTCCATGCAAGGCCAAGGATGACCGTAGGTCTGCCATATCACTTTCAGAAAAGGCCATCCCAGGAAGGTTCCTCAATAGTTATGAAATTTAATTTTTTCAATTGAACTTCTATAGGTAAGATTTTATCCTGATATATTGCTTGCCATGTATTCTATAAGCATAGTATGTACAAAAATCATCACTCAATTTCTAACCTAACCTAGGATTCTAATACTGCTGATATTCAAGGACACATTTCATAGGGTGTAGCTCGTTAATGACTCTAACTTAATTAACCTAGAAAATGAATTAATAGATAAACAAAAACTGGATAATCAGGTCATAATGAATATTGAAACTTTGAAAGAAGCACAGTTAAAACAAAAAATAATATCAAACTTTTCTTGATATCAAGTAATAACAATAATATCAATTTAAAACAAAATGAATATTAAGGCACCTGTAATGTTTGTCTGTCGATCGAATGGAATTGGTCGATTGATCAACTCCATTTGAACAAATGATGAGTTTTACTGGTCCATAGTGACTTGAATTATGTTTAAATGAGCAATATTTAGTTGTTTCCCTACTAGCTGGAAGATTATCTACTTAAAACACATCAGTCAATCAAATTAATTTGATTGATTGGCCTATTCCATGCGATCGACCGACAAACATTACAGGCACCTAACAAATGAAAATGAATGGTATACAAACATCACTAACTCTACTACTATTAACTTTTAATAGGACATTTTGCAGACATAATACCTAGACTTACACAGCACAAAATACCATGTTCATGAGGTAGGTGTTACATTAGTAAATATGAATGGCATTTGATCTAAATTCAAATAATGAAAAGAACATCAAAAGACTATTGGCAAATTTACCTATGCCACAAAATGCATGAAATCTAATCCAACACACATCAGATTAAATCAAATAGAAATCTGAATAGAATAGACAGAGTACCGACAATTTCAGAATGAAGCACTTGTAAATTTAATTACAAAGAATTTTTCCAATCAGGAAACAAATTATTAATCACTAATGGGTTACTGGGCAATTCCTTAGCCCGCATAGGTGTGTGTACACGCCGCAGAGGTGTGTGCTTGTCTGGCGTTGACAGACCCTCTCGAGATTTGCTCTAACCAGATCCCTACTTTTACGCGCGCGCGCCGCGCCTTGCTCCAAACCAGGGCTCTATTTCTGGCGAACAGTTAGGACATTTGGCACCAGTCTAGACTGGTGCCAAATGTCCGAAACGCCGCGCACTGCGAGTCCGATTCAGTAAAAAACCTAACCCTGCGAAACCGCCAATTCTTCGGCACTGGATAAGCTTGAGTGTAAACTAATGTTATGTATTGTGCTGTGTATTGTGCTGTGTATTGTGCTGTGTATTGTGCTGTGTATTGTGCTGTGTATTGTGCATTTGTGCAGTGTATTGCTCCCAGTCCCTCTGTCTGCTGTCGAGCCATGTTTAAACATTAAATTGCTTTGTGAAAAACATGTTTTCATCCTATCAATATCAGTTTGCTCTTTCCTTACTTCCTTACCTGTCATCAATCGAGATATCATTTTATCATGCCATTTATGAGTCGTCGAGTAGCTGGGATTTTATTCAACTCTGACCTTCATTCGACAGTTTCATCCTGCAATTATTAATTGTGATATATCTTGCATGTTGATGCCTAACCCAAATTATAATGCTTCCAGTTCCTTGTCGAGCCATATTTACAGTGTTTTAATATTCAACTTACAACATTAAATTGCTTTGTGATATTCCTATTGTGATAAATAGTTCGTGTTTTCATCCTATCAATATCAGCTTGCTCTTTCCTTATTATACCTGTCATCAATCGAGGTATCATCGTTTTATGATCAGCGAACTGGCATTAAGTCAACCCTTAATTTCATTGCCATCGGGAAGTTTTATTGCTGTGAAATGTGTAACATTTCTTGATGCCTTCTATGCATAACCCAAATTATTACACTTCCTCTGTCGAGCCATGTTTAAACTTTTAAAAATTGAATTGCATTAATGTGATGAATAACGTGTTTCATGCTATGAATATCAGTTTGCTCTTTTCTTACCTACCATCATTCGAGATTTAATTTTATCTGTCATGTGTGAGTTATGAGTAGCTTGGATTAATTCAACCCTCATGACTTTCATTCAACTGTTTTATCCTGTTATTATCTTTGATATCTTGCATGCACCAACCAAAATGTTTAAACAATAAATTGCTCTGTTAAATAGTTACTAAGTTATATTGTGATTAATAACACAACTACACAATATGCATATTGCATATTAGTTTGCCCTCTCCCACTATCAATTGAGATATCATTTTATCATGCCTTAATGTGATTGTGAGTAGCTGGGATTAACTCAACTGTTTGTTATTTCTTGATGCCTTGTAGGCATAACTCAATTGATTATTACTCTATTTCACTTCCTCTGTCGAGCCATTGCTTTGTGATATTCATAATTGTTATGTGATAAATAAAGTGCATGAATTCTCGACAGATCATTTACAATTGTTGCTATTTTTCTGCTCTCGTCGTAATTTTGATAAACGAATTAAAGTTCCAATGGATCACGGGAATACAGCGGGGTGCCTTCCTTTATAGAGAAGTATACAAGCAAGTATACAAGTGAAATCGACCATTTCTATATTTTAAACTGTTTTTATAACTATTACCCTAACTGGTCTGTTCTGTAATGGTCTGTTCGGAATGCCTCAATTTCCCAAAGTCAGCATGCATACACGCAGGGATCAACAAGGGGATGCTGATAACTACACTACACAATATTGGGGCAGACGTTTGTCTCTCGAATCTCGCAGCATTCGTGAAATTAAAACAAATGGTACCTCTCTATTCGACCATTAGATTTAAGCAATATAAGAGGGTAAAGCCTTGTGTGTCTGTATAATTCTAGTGCAAGTGTCAGCTTTTCAGTGTTGGTCCAGAACCAAAGTGTCTGTCCGTAAGCATCCGAACAAATGACCGAAACGAGAACTGATGACGCTTAAACCATACCCTTTCAGGTACCACCCGTAGCTATACTCCAATACAGGAGTCGGAGCACTGTCTGCGGGCACGGGGTGCTAAGTTTGCTCTAGCTCTAATCCGAGTCTGGACCTTGCTTGGTCCCGTGTCCCCTGGCACGGGTTGTTCGATCTTTTCAGGACTCTAGTCCGAGTCCTGTTTTGATTTAGCGTATACAAAACAAAACAAAACAAAACAAAACAAAACAAAATAAAGTGCATTCATGCTATCCATATCATTGATATGGATAGCAAACTGTTATTAATAACAGTTTGCTCTTTCTTTACCATCCATCAATCGAGATATCATTTTATATGCCTTGTGGGCAACTAAGATTAATTCCACCCTTTCTTCCAGTTTCATTATTTCTTGATGCCTTGTATGCATAACCCAAATTATAACACTCCCTCTGTCGAGCTTAATTGTTTAAACTTTTAAACATTTAATTGTGGTGAATAACTTGTTTTCATGCTATCAATATCAGTTTGCTCTTCGAGATGTAATTTTATCTGCCATGTGTGAGTAGCTGGGATTAATTCAACCCTCATGAATTTCATTCAACTGTTTTATCCTGTAATTAGGCATTTGTGATATTTTGCTTGCACGTGCAAGCAAAATATAACAAATGCCTAATTACAGGATAAAACAGTTGAATGAAATTCATGAGGGTTGAATTAATCCCAGCTACTCACACATGGTACGACCCAAATTATGTTTAAACATTAAATTGCTCTGTTATATTGTGATGAATTAGTGTTTTCATGCAGCTTGCTAACATATCAGTTTTCTCTCTCCTATACCTACCATCAATCGAGATATTTTGTCATACCTAATTGTTATAACGGGTCTGGGATTGACACAACTCTTTTGATCGGATAATTTTATTTCTGTAGGTACTGTATTATTTCTTGATGCCTTGTACTTGTAGATATGCATGGCCCTCTTTTGCACTTCCTCTGTCAAGCCATTGCTTTGTGATATTGTCATAAATATCGTTTTCATACTATCCATTATATAGGTACCTACTCATATAATTTAAGCATATAAAATATATAAATAAATATATAAATTAGCAGTTTGCTCTTTCCTTTATACCAACAATCGTCAATCAATCGAGATATCATTTTATCATGCCCTGTGGGTAGCTGGAAATTGGGATTAATCCAACTCCTCCTTTCAGTTTCATTGGATAATTTTATTGTTGTGAAGGTGTTATTTCTTGATGCCATTATTAATGCATAACCCAAATTGTTACTTTTCCTCTGTCGAGCCATGTTTAAACATTTAAACATTGTACTACTAATGCGATATTGTGATAAATAACGTGTTCTAAGTTTCTATGCAATCAATGTCAGTTTGCTCTTTCCTTACAAACCATCATTCGTGTATAATTTTATCTGCCATGTCTTAGTAGCTAGGATTAATTGTACCCTGACTTTCACTCGATAGTTTTGACTCGATAGCATTATTTCGTGATACTTTGTACATACTACTGTACATACCTTTACCCAAAATATCACACTCGAGCCATGTTTTTACATTGAATTGCTTTATGTGATAATATTGCGATCGATATCCATATCAGTTTGCTCTTTCTTACCTATCTACCATCAATATATTATCAATAATCGAGCTATCATTTTACCATGCCATATTGTACGATTAGCTGGGATTAATTCAACCCTGACTTTCAGTTAGCACTCAACAGTTTTGTCCTTTTTATCATTTGGTGTTATGGCTTTATGGTGTGCGTCAAACGAACTTGCAGAAAATATCACGCCGTGCGACAGCGCAGCTTGAGACATTTAAATGATTCATCGTGCGAGGCGAAGCTGAGCACTCTAAATCATTTCTGCAGTGAGGTTGAGCGTCTAAAATATTACCCTTTTGGCTTTTATTTAACCGGCCCTTAAGGACAAAAATGACTTTGAGTTTTTTGTCCAAAGGGCCGATTAAAAAGGCCGGTTAAAAAGGCCAGTTAAAGTGGGGCCGGTCAAATTAAAGGCCAATTTAGGTCAAATTAAAGGCCAATTTAGGTCAAATGAAACTTTTATGACTTGCCTTATACAGTTTTAAATTGTCTTGAATGGCATTATGTAACACCTAGAAAGCATCATATCAGACCGGGATTTGGGTCTTTTGGCACAATTTATTAAGTATAAATGGGTTTCAATGACCATTTTAGAGCATAAAATCCTTGATCTGACGACCACTTTGAAAAATTTGTCCAAGGGGCCGGCTAAAACGGTTCAAAAATGATTCAATTTTTGTCTATAGGGCCGGTTTAAAAGGGCCGGTTAAAAAAAGGCCGGCTAAATAAAGGCCAATAAGGTATAGTAAAACGGACCAAGAAAAACTTTCATTTTCGAGCTTTTAAACTTTTAAAGTAATCGTTTTTTTGCTTTGTTTATGACCAGAAACTCTTTTTTATGACCAAAAACTGTTTTTGGTAATTTGGTCATTACTCCGCTTCTGGAGCTCAAGATCTAAACTTCACTTATATGAGATGTTGCTTTCATTAAGCTCTAAATATCCTGGTACCTACACAAACATTATCTACACCAAAACCGTTGGACGGTTGGTCTAGTAACCCCCGCTGGTTTGGATGTGATCAACCCATTTGTCTCTTTTCAGGTTCCGTTGTCACATCCAAACCCGCGGGGGTTACTAGACCAACCGTCCAACGGTTTTGGTGGTGATATCTTGACAGATGTATGTTTGAACCCATGTTACTTGCCCAAAGGCAGTTTGGACCCACGTAACTTGCCCTCACGTAGTCCGTACCCACGTTATAAGCTCACACGCAAGTCTAACCCACGTAACTCACCCTGACGAAGTCCAAAACTACGTTATACTAACTTGGATTTACTAGAATTGATATATTTCTTAATTTCTACAAATCATCCATGTGAACTCACGTGCTGAAATATAGCAAACAGATCTAATTTCACGTGCATCAGTCGTATTTGAACTCATTTCAACGTCACCAAGTCGAAAATCCCATGTAAATATCAATTTCTTCAAATCCCCTAATTTCTACAAATCGTCCACGTGAACTCGCGTGCTGAAATATAGTAGCCAGTTCTAATTTCACGTGCAGTAGTCGTATTTAAACTCATTTAAACGTAATCAACTCGAAAATACCGTGTAAATATCAATTTCTTCAAATCCCCTAATTTCTACAAAACGTCCGCGTGAACTCACGTGCTTCACTAGTCCATCGTATATTTCTTCGTTATTCGGACCCCCGTTATTTGGACCCCAGTTATTGGGACCGCCATTATTCGGACCCCCGTTATTCGGACCCCCGTTATTCGGACTCCCGTTATTCGGACCCCCATTATTCAGACCCCCGTTATTCGGACCTCCGTTATTCGGACCCCTGTTATTCGGACCCCCGTTATTCGGACCCCTGTTATTCGGACCCCCGTTATTCAGAACCCCGTTATTCGGACCCCCTTTATTCGGACCCCCGTTATCCGGACCCCCAAATCCTATAATTTGGAAATTGATTTTTCACCGTACCTTAGAAAATCGCGTATATCTCGATGAAAAATCGAGATAGCCCAATGATCCATATGATTTTCTGAAAGCTCTTTAAATTTCCAACTAACGATTTTTCAAAATTTTGGAGCTATCGCCTTTCCTTCTTGGTGAAAAATGCGCTCAAAATGGCCTATTTTCGCTAAAAAGCAATAAAATTTCGCTAAGTTGATGACGTCATAATGACGTGAAAATGACGTCACCAGAACTTTTTCTTATAGCCTATAACATTTTCCCATCTTAGATCAACAAAACCTGACCTCGATCATGGCTCTACCATTTCCCGTTCTTGACATCTCGGCTTTCCAAATTTGCTCCCAATTATCATGCTATTATTATATATTATATACACCACCAAAACCGTTGGACGGTTGGTCTAGTAACCCCCCGCTGGTTTGGATGTGATCAGCCTATTTTGTCTCTTTTCAGGTTCCGTTGTCACATCCAAACCCGCGGGGGGTTACTAGACCAACCGTCCAACGGTTTTGGTGGTGATATCTTGACAGATGTATGTAGTTTAAACCCATGTTACTCGGACCCCCGTTATTCGGACCCCCGTTATTCGGACCCCCTTTTTTCGGACCCCCGTTATTCGGACCCCCGTTATTCGGACCCCCGTTATTCGGACTCCCGTCATTCGGGCCCCCGTTATGCGGACCCCTGTTATTCGGACCCCCGTTATTCGGACCCCCGTCATTCGGACCCCCGTCATTCGGACCCCCGTTATTCAGACCCCCGTTAGTCGTATTTAAACTCATTTCAACATAATCAAGTCGAAAATCCCGTGTAAACATAAATTTCTTCAAATCCCCTAATTTCTACAAAACGTCCGTGTGTACTCACGTGCTGAAATATGGCAACTAGATCTAATTTCACGTGCATTAGTCGTATTTAAACTCATTTCAACGTAATCAAGTCGAAAATCCCGTGTAAATATCAATTTCTTTAAATCCCTAATTTCTACAAAACGTCCGCGTCAACTCACGTGCTCCACTAGTTCATCGTATATTTCCCATCCCTATTCACTGCAAGACATGGAGAAACCATTATCAGTAGACCATCGTATCACAGAATAGGATTACAGTACAATTTTTCGTCATAAACGTAATTTCAATCAATTTGCAGTTCAATTTTTAGAAGCCTCCCACGACAACAATCTTCGACCGATCGCCCTGAAACTCGTTTTATAGCTGAATCTTAAGGTCTTAAAAGCAGCATATCAAAGTAAAACATAATCCGATGAAAACTATTTGAGTTAGAGATGTCCAAAGTAGCGCAAAATAGCGTTCTATCGCAAAATACGCTATTTTAGTGGTTTTACGCGATTTTGATGACGTCATCACAGCACCCAAATAGACTCAAACCAACTTCCCATATAGCCTATAAGACAATTCCACCTTAGTACAACATACTTTGACCGGTCTCATCTCAAGATAAGTTGCAGTTCTTGACACCTCACTCATTTAACTTTTGTCCTATAATTTGGAAATCGATTTTTCACCGTACCTTAGAAAATCGCGTATATCTCGATGAAAAATCGAGATAGCCCAATAATCCGTATGATTTTCTGAAAGCTCTTTAAATTTGCTAAAAATCTTTACGAAAAATTAAGGAGCTATCTCCTTTCCTTCTTGGTGAAAAATGCGCTCGAAAATGGCCTATTTTCGCTAAAAAAGAAACAAAATTTCGCTAAGTTGATGACGTCATAGTGACGTGAAAATGACGTCATCAGAACTTCTCTTATAGCCTATAACATTTTCCCATCTGAGATCAACAAAACCTGACCTCGATCATGGCTCTACCATTTCCCGTTCTTGACATCTCGGCTTTCCAAGTTTGCTCCCAATTATCATGATATTATATATTATATACACCACCAAAACCGTTGGACGGTTGGTCTAGTAACCCCCCGCTGGTTTGGATGTGATCAGCCCATTTTGTCTCTTTTCAGGTTCCGTTGTCACATCCAAACCCGCGGGGGGTTACTAGACCAACCGTCCAACGGTTTTGGTGGTGATATCTTGACAGATGTATGTAGTTTGAACCCATGTTACTTGCCCAAAGGCAGTTTGGACCCACGTAACTTGCCCTCACGTAGTCCGAACCCACGATACTAGCCCACACGCAAGTCTTACCCACACAACTTACCCAGACGAAGTCCAAACTACGTTATTCTAACTTGGAATTACTAGAATTGATATATTTCTTAATTTCCACAAATCGTCTACGTGAACTCACGTGCTGAAATATAGCAACCAGATCTAATTTCACCTGCATTAGTCGTATTTGAACTCAATTCAACGTAACCAAGTCGAAAATCCCGTGTGAATATCAATTTCTTCAAATCCCTAATTTCTACAAATCGTCCGTGTGTACTCACGTGCTGAAATATAGCAACTGGATCTAATTTCATGCGCATCAGTCGTATTTGAACTCATTTCAACGTAATCAAGTCGAAAATCCCGTGTAAATATCAATTTCTTCAAATCCCTAATTTCTACAAACCGTCGCGTGAACTCACGTGATTCACTATTTCATCGTATATTTCCCACATTTAGTCACTGCGAGACATGAAGAAACCATTATTAATTCACCATTGTATCACAGAATAGGGCTACAGTACAATTTTTCATCATAAACGCAATTTCAACCATTTTGCGGCTCAATTTTTAGAGGCTTCACATGACGACATTTTTCGACCGATCATCTTGAAACTATTTTTATAGCTAAATCTCGAGGTCTAAAAGCAAAATATCGACGTAAAACATTATCCGATGAAAACTCTCTGAGTTAGAGATGTTCAAAGTAGTGCAAAATAACGTTTTATCGCAAAATACGTTATTTTAGTGGTTTTACGCGATTTTGATGACGTCATCACAGCTCCAAAATAGGCTCAAACCAACTTCCCATATAGCCTATCAAGCAATTCTGCCTTAGTATAACATACTTTCACCGGTCTCATCTCAAGATACGTTGTACATCTCACTCGTTTAAGTTTTGACCTATAATTTGGAAATCGATTTTTCACCGTACCTTAGAAAATCGCATATATCTCGATGAAAAATCGAGATAGCCCGATGATCCGTATGATTTTCTGAAAGCTCTTTAAATTTCCAACTAACGATTTTTCAACATTTTTTGAGCTATCTCCATTCCTTCTTGGTGAAAAATGCGCACAAAGATGACCTAAAAAGAAATAAAATTTCGCTAAGTTGATGACGTCATAGTGACGTGAAAATGACGTCACCAGAACTTCTCTTATAGCCTATAACATTTTCCCATCTTAGATCAACAAAACCTGACCTCGATCATGGCTCTACCATTACCCGTTCTTGACATCTCATCGTTTCAAATTTGCTCCCAATTATCATGATACATCTTCTTATATATTATATATTATTATATCACCCTGTGACACTCAAATCTCTAACTTATACCCCTGGCCAGTTTTCTTTTTACCGCGGGGGGTTACCGCCCTGGCCAGGGCGGGAATTACCACCAAAACCGTTGGACGGTTGGTCTAGTAACCCCCCGCTGGTTTGGATGTGGTCAGTCCATTTGTGACTTTTCAGGTTCCGTTGTCACATCCAAACCCGCGGGGGGTTACTAGACCAACCGTCCAACGGTTTTGGTGGTGATATCTTGACAGATGTATGTAGTTTGAACCCATGTTACTTGTCCATAGGCAGTTTGGACCCACGTTACTTGCCCTCACGTAGTCTGAACCCTCGTTACTAGCCCACACGCAAGTCTAACCCACATAAATCACCCTGAGGAAGTCCAAAACTAAGTTATTCTAACTTGGAATTACTAGAATTGATATATGTCTTAATTTCTACAAAACGTCCGTGTGTACTCACGTGCTGAAATATTTATATAGCAACCAGATCTAATTTCATGTGCATTAGTCGTATTTAAACTCATTTCAACATAATCAAGTCGAAAATCCTGCGTAAATATCAATTTCTTCAAATCCCTTTATTTCTACAAAACGTCCGCGTGAACTCACGTGCTTCACTAGTCCATCGAATATTTCCCCGTTATTCGGAACCCCGTTATTCGGACCCCAGTTATTCGGACCCCCGTTACTCGGACCCCCGATATTCGGACCCCCGTTATTCGGACCCCCGTTATTCGGACCCACGTTATTCGGACCCCCGTTATTCGGACCCCCGTTATTCGGACCCCCGATATTCGGACCCCCGTTATTCGGACCCCCGTTATTCGGACCCCCGTTATTCGGACCCACATAATCCGATGAAAACTCTATGAGTTGGAGATGTAAAAGTAGCGCAAAATAGCGTTCTATCACAAAATACGCTATTTTAGTGGTTTTACGCGATTTTGATGACGTCATCACAGCACCCAAATAAGCTCAAACCAACTTCCCATATAGCCTATAAGACAATTCCGCCTTAGTACAACATACTTTGACCGGTCTCATCTCAAGATAAGCTGCAGTTCTTGACATATCACTCGTTTAAGTTTTTCTCCTAAAATTTTGAAATTGATTTTTCACCGTACCTTAGAAAATCGCGTATATCTCGATGAAAAATCGAGATAGCCTGATGATCCATATGATTTTCTGAAAGCTCTTTAAATTTCCAACTAACGATTTTCAACATTTTGAGCTATCTCCATTCCTTCTTGGTGAAAAATGCGCTCGAAAATAGCCTATTTTCGCTAAAAACCAAATAAAATTTCGCTAAGTTGATGACGTCATAGTGACGTGAAAATGACGTCACCAGAACTTCTCTTATAGCCTATAACATTTTCCCATCTTAGATCAACAAAACCTGACCTCGATCATGGCTCTACCATTTCCCGTTCTTGACATCTCGGCTTTCCAAATTTGCTCCCAATTATCATGATATATATTATATATTATATATTATTATATATTATATCACCCTGTGACACTCAAATCTCTAACTTATACCCCTGGCCAGTTTTATTTTTACCGCGGGGGGTTACCGCCCTGGCCAGGGCGGGAATATTCGTCGGTGACATCGATACATTATATTACATGGCTCATCAGCCCTTATTCGCTACCATATACATCGGGGAATTTCATTAGTATAGGGTCGGTCGGATCCTGTAACCCCATGTTATGTGGTCGTTTTCGAACCTATAATACCATGTTATATGGTCGTTTCCGACCCTATAAGCCCGAGCTACAATGATGACTCCGACGTAGATTCAATATGAAAGTTTATGACGTGAGTCGCCTACATACCTTTTTAGGGTCGGGCGGATCCTGTAACCCCATGTTATAGGATTTTCCAAGAGTTTATAGCTTATTTAAAATGATGACATCGTCGTAGATTCAATAAGCAAGTTTATGACGTGAATTGGCTACATTTGTTTGCGGACCATTATACGAGTTACGAGTAATGACCTGCCTCCTCAAGTGCCAATTCAATTTGAATAATTCGAATTCTGTGGTATTTGATTTTGAGACTCCAATAAACAATGTATTATTCAAATGACGCCGATATCACGCTTTACTGTGGTAAATTGCTACATGGCATCACAATATGCATTCCACCGACACATATCTACAAGTATCTTGAGAGCGGACAAAATGCAATTACCGGTGAGAGCATCCTGCCCATAAAGCCATGACGCCTGATACAAGTACAACTATGAGACGTCATGTTTCATATTTCTCATGAATTTCCACCACATAATTTATGTTATTTCGCCATGTAATATCACCATAGGTCTCAGGAGTACCTAATACCACATTGTTTTGAACTCGGCTTCGCCTCGTCCAAAACAAACCATTATTGACCTCAGCTTCGCTTCGGCCAATAATGGGCATAATAGGCCGCGAACTTTAGTTCGCCGCGAACCCGGGCGAACTCAGGCGAACCCGCGCAAACTCCGCGCGGGTTCGCAAGCGTTCGCCGACAGTTCGCCAATTTTTTTCCTTGGCGAACTCCGCTGAAGTTCGCCGAGTTCGCCAGACGTTCGCCGAACTCCGGGCGAACTCGAGCGAACTCAGGCGAACCCGCGCGGGAGTTCGCCGCAAACTGGCGAACTAGTTCGCCGCGAACTAGTTCGCAGCGAACTTAAAATTTTTGGTTGGCGAACGATTTTTGGAGTTCGCGGCGGACTCGTTCGCGGCGAACGAGTTCGCAGCGAACTAGTTCGCGGCGGACTAGTTCGCCGCGAACTACTTTTTTCTAAGTTCGCCGCGAACTAGTTCGCCGCGAACTAGTTCGCCGCGAACTAGTTCGCCGCGAACTTAGAAAAAAGTAGTTCGCGGCGAACTAGTCCGCCGCGAACTAGTTCGCTGCGAACTCGTTCGCCGCGAACGAGTCCGCCGCGAACTCCAAAAAATCGTTCGCCAACCAAAAATTTTAAGTTCGCTGCGAACTAGTTCGCGGCGAACTAGTTCGCTGTTTGCGGCGAACTCCGCGCGGGTTCGCCTGAGTTCGCTCGAGTTCGCCCGAGTTCGGCGAACGTCTGGCGAACTCTCGGCGAACTTCAGCGGAGTTCGCCAAGGAAAAAAATTGGCGAACTGTCGGCGAACGCTTGCGAACCCGCGCGGAGTTTGCGCGGGTTCGCCTGAGTTCGCCCGGGTTCGCGGCGAACTAAAGTTCGCGGCCTATTATGCCGAATAAATGATGACAAGTGAATATAAAGGATGATAGCGAATATATAAATGATGACAAGTGAATATAAAGGATGATAGCGAATATATAAATGATGACAAGTGAATATAAAGGATGATAGCGAATATATAAATGATGACAAGTGAATATAAAGGATGATAGCGAATATATAAATGATGACAAGTGGATATAAAGGATGATAGCGAATATATAAATGATGTTACTTTAGTATATGATGATGATAGAGAAAATATATGATGATAGCGAATGTATAATGTTGTAAATGAATATAGAAGATGAGAGTGAACATATGAAATGTTATTCTACACAAGGAAATATGTTAATTTCGAATCCGGAGTGTTAATTCCTATCTTCAATAACAGGTGTAATATAATTATCCTGATAATTATATAATTGGACACTGCTGGGTGTTCTGAAAAAGATCTCTTATATCTCGTACCTCGCGACAGTGGGCTATTCCTACGTTATTCCTACGAGAATAAGGTGACGCCACTATAACGCCGCAATGGTGCGTTGGTGGCGACTTGATGATTTATTATATAGGAGTAAAACGTGAATAAAGATGATGTACATTAATTATATCATTATCTATTATGATATTATCTATACAGAAACCTACAAGTTTGAGGTTATGACTAGAGAAAAGACTCTCCTCATGACCTTTCCAACTTGCTAATTGGCTCCTCTCCGCAGTAAAGGCAATTTTGCTGCATCCTCGCTCTAGTGAAATTAAGACACAGAGCATCTGTACATATTGTGTGTGGTGTGTACCATTCCGGTGACAGTAAGGGAAGACTGTCAATCTTCAATTGTCTGTAATTTCTCTACCTACCTTCTTTTTACAATCTTTTATTACCTTATTGATCCACTAACCGATGAAAATCAATGCAATCTGAATCTTTTCTATATGGTCGTGAGTGCCGCGGTGGCGGTGTCCTGTACGGAGCCACTCACTTCGATTCCATGTTTAACGTGCCGTGCAGCGGGGGTCTGCGCTGAGTTCGCCATGGTCAGGCACTTGGACGTACACAGTACTACAGCGACAGATGTTGTATATATACCCTCTGTCTAATAGAGGTGTTTCCTTGCGTTTGGCAGTTGATGCTCACACAGTTCTATTTCATTTCCAATTAACTCTTAGAATTTCAATTATCTAAAATGTTGAAATTGAAACGTTGAGCAGTGAAACAAATATCCATATAATCCTGTGTTAGATACTAACATTTACATATGTGACGCTGCCAATCAACTAGTCCGTCCTCCTGATACCTTGAGTATCAGCTATCTGTTGTCCAAACACAGAGGTGTTAACCACCTCCAATGTCTTCTGGTGAGCATTAGCCACCTAATCAGTACCCTAACGATAATTGGCTCCCAATCGGTGCCGTGGATACTGGTACCGTCTTAGTCCCCAGCTACTTGGACAAAGTTACATGGTCAGAACGGTTTCAATTTAATATCAAACAACGTCAGATTTAATATTGCAATATATACCTATATTATGACACTTCATTTTACGAATATCTGACTTAAAAACATTTAAACTTACATAATTTACTTTCTATTTTCGTTTGATGTGTATCGCATCTTTAAAGTGGCATATCGACATGTGTGAAGCCGCCTGTAGTTTTTTAAGCTATCCCTTCATATAGCGCATAATCTTGAAATCATGTCCGTAGGAGACAACGCGTATTAGAGTGGTGAAGGTACACAATGGGAAGGACGGTAAAATTAGCATGGAATGCCCGCAGATCGCATTTCTGCACTCCCCTGTGTAATTATACATTAGATTATATTATATACATCGATACATTACATTTCAAAAGGACGAACTTTTTAGAATGAAATAATGAATAAATGTTCTGGCATCAGTATAAGCTATGGAACTTTGCTTATTAGCTTATTCTAGGCTTTTTAGCTACTAGATAATTGCATTCTATAATTATTAATTACATGCATTATATAATAAGATGCATTTATTTGTGTATTTACTGTACGCAACCCATCAAATGATTACGCCACAATCACAAACATGTTTCCACGTGCACTAATTAAGAAATGAGTATTATAAATCAATAAATAAATCTTATCTCTCCCGGGTGTCTTTCACGAACGCAAATCCTTGCACTTAGCAAAAACTTAAGTATAAATTTAAGTACGGCTTGCCAATTGTTGTTCACGAAACTGAACTTAAGTACAACTTTTTACTTAACTTTTTTTACTTAAGTACAAGATGAAATATTTAAGTGCAACTCCTCCTCTCGCACTTAACCTGTACTAAACTCTGCGTGACACTCCTTATATGGTGCGTTATGCTCGCGTGATGTAATGGACACCACACTTAACTCCAGAAAAATACTTAAGTACGCACTAAACTAGGAGAGATTTAAGTAAAAAGTTAAGAGCGGTCTATACCGCTCTTAAACCGTACTTAACTTGCACTTAGCAAAAAATATGTGCAAATGTATCACAATTCAGAAAGCCTTGCTGCATACCTATAACAAACGCGGATGATTTCAAACAATTTAATTAAATACAAAAAAGTACCTATACAGTAGTTTCATGATTAAATAATGGGAGAAATATTTTGTATCAAATTCGCGTCTGACCAATCCTTAAATAAGTAAATGATTAAATATTATGAATAAGTTATAAGATAATGAATTATCACTATGACCAATGTTCAGTTAAGACATGAAAGAATTTATGACGCTATCTCTGGCAAGCTGTCCCAGTTTGAGAGCCACTCGTGTTTTCTTGTTGTTTACGAGCTGTTACCAAAACAAGCGAGAAGGTTACCGATATCTCGATGATAGGTAAAACCAGAAACATAATCAACGAGGTTTCCCAATTCCCGCTAACAACAACTTCCTATTTCGAGCTCTCTCATTGGTTAGTGTTTCGATCACGTGACCTACGTTACCATGATCACGTGTAAGTTAAGTGCGGTTAGTTGTGAGCGTTCGTGAACACCAATCTTTTGCAATCTTGTACTAAAGTACAAGTTTCCCCGATAGGATTTTGTTTCGTGAACAACAGAATTTAGTGCACTAACTTTAAGTGCGCACTTAACTTTTAAGTAAAAAAGTTAAGTACAAGTTTCGTGAAAGACACCCAGATCTCCTCAAGATTGGCACATTTAGCCTCGTGATGGTTCATTACAAGTGACAACATTAGCACTGAGTCTCTGACATATTAATCCAATCTAACTAATAGCGGTCAGTCTCTTGATAGTGCGTGCACTGTCTGATGGTTACTCCCTGTAAGAGTACACAAATTGTGTTTTACCTTTTCCAATCTGTCCGGTCGGACATTTCCAGTCTGTTACTTATAGTCTCATTGACGAGTGTCACTCTAATACACAATATTATGTGCTTATCTTTTTATAAATGCTTAAATGGGCGTATCTTGTTACAAATGAGCCCTCTCAGTGTTCAGAGAATTGCACTGCAATAAACGAAATGGAATGACACCAATAAATAAAAAGCTATTTTCTCTCTTCATCTCTTCAAGCTTGGCACCTTGGGGCCATCAGGATGACTCATCGCACGTAATGATTGTCTCATTAGCACATTGATAATGATAAAATCGAACGAAATTAGTCAGTTTCTTTATAGTCCTCAGTAGTACGCGCGGCACTGTTTAAGTATGCCTCTCTACAACAGTTTTATTCTAAATCCTCTTATCTGTCCGGTCGGACATTATGAAAGGGTTGCTTATCTTAGTACTATGTAAATTACAAAATTGATAAAAGTAGGTACAGTATGTTATATTTCTCAAGCTCATCACTAATGGTACATCAATACCACCTTGATGACTCGTCTATACTGGAGTCAGAATTTTCATTATTGGTTTTAACTCCAACTCAACGGGTTAGGACATACTTTCTCAATAGTCCTAGCTTTAGCACTCACTGTCACGGGGATACTCTCTTCACAGGTGACGTTCTGAACCTTAAAATCTGTTTGGTTGGCGTATCTCGGCGCCACGTCTTAAAATGAAATACAAACAATATAGGCTTCTTGTCTCATTTTGCACACGAGCAATAGACGCGTGTGATGAGCCTTATTGATGATTCTAATTTTATCTACCTATATAATATGTCTTCTTTATATTTTTAGATATTGGTGATTTTCTTGCCCGAGATGATAAAAGTTTATTAGAATCAAAATAATAATAGTAAATAAAAATAATTTATGATAAACGTAAGGATTTTAGCTTCAAAGTGATATCTCTCCCTAATCTGAGGAGCAGCATCTCTATGCATGCAACCTATAGCGTTGTCTTCAATCACATAATTAGACATTTAATAACGGAACGGGATTTTATTACAGTTTCACGATAATAAAGACCGAAATAATCCATCAGATTTAATGGTAGTGACATTGAAAAGCGGATCGCATTTCGGCCCTACCCTGTGCAGTAAGTTCTTTAAAGGTGACAGGTGGTATCCTGTCGATCCAGATTATTATCTATATCCGAACAATGAAACGTGCGCAGCTATTGTGCAGACTTCCTATCCTAGTTAAAGGCAAACATGTTTAGGTCTAGAATAATTTAAGTGTCTAACTACAATTAAACTATTACACTCCATTAGTCATGTCTCTAACATGAAGGGACAATGAGGCTATGATTCTTTTAGAAAAGCCGTTTATTTAATCTTTCTCTAGTAGGTACAATGGCAGTATTCATTCACCAAGACATTAGTGGTAATAATACTGGAAGGATAGCACTATCTCTCTCTCTCTCTCTCTCTCTCTCTCCAACTCTCTCTCCCGGCAATTTCCACCTCTTTCAGAATTAATTAGTGAATGAATTTAATAAGTAATTAGAAATTTATGTGACGGTACGCAGGCACAGTCTTTTATAATGTAATAATTGGGGATATCCTGGGCAAAAGATGCAGGAATTAATTTCCCAATTTCTGCATTCATGACTCAATGGATGCTCCCTCTGGTTGATAAGTTCACACAATTTACTCATTTAGCCTCGTGGAGTATAACATAGGGTCTGCATGCTCTATAAATGCCTTATGCAAACACCGCAGTAGTGCAAATCTCTGCTCTTTTGACATCCGCATATTAAATCTTTAATATTTTGTGGACCTCTTCTTTGTAGAACAAATACAGTCATCTTTGTAGTCAATATTTTGTGGACTTTAGAAAATAGAACGTATGAATTAAGAGGTCACCTGTTTTACTCTCATTAATGATTTGAATAGTATATCAATATTAACTACCCCAAGCAGGATAATTTAGTTCTCTAAATAAATAAATCTTGTAGGAAATAAGACAAACATGGATCCAACAACAGCAAGTAATCAAGTCTATCGCTGCGAAGTCTGTGATATCTTTGTCACTGGGGTGACACCGGGCCGCCTCCACATCAAGGGGAAAAAGCACATTGGAAAGGTTACCAAACTTAAGAAGGATATTGAAGAGGCCCAACTAGATATTCTAGTTCTAGAAAGCTGTCAGATACTCTGTCATTTGAAGCCGTGATGGAAGCGGAATTACCAATAACAGGCACCAGTGATCTAATGGAGCATCTCATGACGAATCAAGCGCCTCTGGACCAAGCACGAAGTATGGGATGCAGTTGAGGCAATGATTGACACGGAGGAAGATGAGGATCATAGCTGCCAATTTGCCCTTCTTTCGCAGGGTGCCCTGCTTTGCCCCGGTGCTTTTTGCCCTGCTTTGCAAACCGAGCCCTGCTTTAGCAGGGCAAATCAGTCCGAAAGGTACCTATAATTTCCTGTAGGTATCATGGGAATAAGATATTCAAATCCATGAGTTAGAAAAATAAATACACACTTGATTATTACACCTGTAACCTGATTCAGTGATTCGTCAATCATCATGGGGATTACAAGCATCTTCATTGATGGCTTTATTGAATTTATGCATTTTTTTTGCATTTTCGTTCAATTTTACATTCATATTATCATAGCCATTTTAAATGAAAAAAAATCGTTTATTTTCGAAAAAAATTCAATTTGAACTCCAGTAAAAATCGCCTTAATATCTTGTCACCTTAATATCTTGCGCCTTAATTATTAGTCGCCTAAGTATATTTCTGGCCGTTTCTGGTACCTACTAAGGTAATCTGGCATGATTTTATTGTTATGCAACTTAAAATTTATACATTTAATATTTATAGAAAGTTTCTAATTTGTACATATCGAATATGAAATAAACAAAACAAGGCGGAACTGTACAGGCAAATGTAAAGTATAGCGCAAGGCTTAACTGAGCGCAAATGAGCACAATTGAGCACATATGATTGCTAACGAGCGCTAACGAGCGCAAAATTTTGCGCTCGTTAGCGCTCGTTAACGCTCGTTAGCGCCCATTAGCGCTCTAGAGCCTCGAAAATAACTGAGCGCAAATGAGCGCAAAATTTTGCGCTCTTATATGCTCGTTATCGCTCATATGTGCTCATTAACGCTCGTTAGCGCCCATTTTGCGCCCACTTTGCGCCCATTTTGCGCTCAGAGCGCTAACGAGCGCAAAATTTACAGAATTTGAAAATGAGCGCTAACGAGCGCTAACGAGCGCAAATTTTTGCATTTTGCGCTCAGTTTTACTGAGCGCAAATTATTTTGCGCTCATTTGCGCTCATATGCGCTCAGAACAACTGAGCGCAAATTTTCAATTTTGCGCTCAGTTGTGCTGAGCGCAAATAATTTCAATTTTGCGCTCAGTTGCGCTCAATTCCGCTCAGCTGCGCTCAGTTGTAGCTATTTTACAAAAAATAAAACTTTCTTATACTCATTTGCGCTCAGTTGCGCTTAAGTGCGCTCATTAGCGCTCAATTGCGCTTAATTGCGCTCATTAGCGCTCAATTGCGCTCATTAGCGCTTAATTGCGCTCATTAGCGCTCAATTACGCTCATTAGCTCTTAATTGCGCTCATTATCGCTCAATTGCGCTCATTAGCGCTCAATTGCGCTCATTTGCGCCCAGTTATTAGAGACTTACGTTCTTGAGCCGGAATAGGTGTCAGGTGCTGGCATGGCAGCTGGCTTGCGGAGCGCACATGCCACGAAGCATCGAATCAGGGATTCAGGGGTTTAAATTATACATTCACATTCTTTGCTTCCTCGAAACGTCAAAGAACTTATGCAATATTGCAAGAGGTTTAGAAAGCAGAGTTAGGCAATCACATTGACATAACGAATTGCGGCTCGCAGTGCCAAGTGCAGGCTATTCGTTTTCTGCAGTGGTTGCTATGAAATTTTTACAATGTCGATTGATGCATGACACGTGACTATCCAGTGCTGATAACGGCAGTTGGGTATAGATTCATATTCATATTTACTATTTTTAATGCGCGGCACTAACTTCAAATATCCCAATTTGTCTGAATGTCTGGCGTTGCCTTCCCCTAACCAGGGGCGTCGCAAAACCAGGGTCCTGGTTAGCAGGTTACTGGTTAGGGCAAGGCGTTGCCAGTCCCCTTGTCGGCCGTAGACAGACCCTCGGCATCACGAGAATTCAGCGTCGGTCGCTGATTCTCATATCACCCTTACCCTAAACCTAACAAATCATGGCCCTAATCATGATCCTAACCCTGGCCTTCCCCAAACCAGTAACCAGGGGCGTCGCTAAGTCGCTTGCCACGCACGCTGTGCGCAAAACCAGGGTCCTGGTTTTGGTAGGTCTCTCATATAAACGGGAGCCTTCATTATCTATGACAATGACGTCACTCAGAAAAATATAATTAAGCGCACCTAGCGCTTTAAGGACTAGGGTTAGGGTCAGGATTAGGGTCAAGATTTGTTAGGGTTAGGGTTAGGATTAAGGTTTTGGTTAGGGTGTGTCCCGTAGGGTAGCGCGTACGCACACCTATGCGGGCTTAGGAACCTAATTTGGTATGTCTCCCATATAAACGGCTCTGAGTGACGTCACAGATCTAAACGTCAATTTTTCTGTATCCTAAACCTAACCATTGCCCTTAGTCTTACCAAGACCCTAACCTTAATCCTTATCCTAAACCTAACAAATCCTGACCCTAACCAGAACTCTAACCTTACTGCTTAAAGCGCTAGATGCGCTTAATTATATTTTTCTGAGTGACGTCATTGTCATAGATAATGAAGGCTCCCGTTTATATGGGAGACTGACCCCTAATTTGGAGGCAAAATTTGGAGGTTTGTGTTGTCAACGGACGTTATAGGACAAGGTCGTTGCCCATCTATTTATTCTGACTGGGTTGCCAACTGGTCAAATGGCGAAAGCGCAAATGTGACCATCGGTCAAACTCAAATAGTGGAACGTTGCGGGTATCCGTATAAGATGCGATGCGCTTAATTTTAATTTTATTTTCTGGGTGACACGTGTTACTCATGGAATTAGATAATGAAGGCTTCTGTTTCCCCAAAACCAGGGGCGTCACGCCGCGCACTCTTTGCACAAAACCAGGGTCATGGTCAGGGCAAGCTCCTGTTTATAATTTTATGGAGACTAGCCCATATTCAGTTTGGTCTAGTCTCCCATATAAACGGGAACCATCCAGTCAGAAGAAATGGACGGGCAACGTCCGTCGAGGCGCTTGCACTTGCAGTTGCCCTAACCATGACCTTGTGTCTATCTATCAGTATCGATGAAACACCCTTTTGTTGTCAGACGTTGTCTTCGTTGTTGTCAGACGTTGTCTTCGGCGGACGCGCGCGCCCGCCGAAGGCGTAGGGGTCAGACAATGCAACGTCTGACAACCCTTGCCTTCTGAGCGACGCGCCGCGCACCGCTCAGTCAGCGGCTGCATCAGCGGGTCTGCACGTCTGGTATCACCTAGATGGGTTTCGCCCATCCCTAGCGCGCAACACTCGGAAATTTGGAGGGTCCGGGGTCGTGTTGCAGAAAAAAATGGCGCGCGGCGGAGGGTAGGGTAAAATCCTATCACCAGGCCAATACCATGACCCTGGTTTTGTGCAAAGAATGGGCGGCGCGACACCCCTGGTTAGAGAAAACGGAAGCTTTCATAATCTATGACGTCACCCAGAAAATGGTAGGTCTCCCATATAAACGGGAGCCTTCATTTTCTATGACAATGACGTCACTCAGAAAAATATAATTAAGCGCACCTAGCGCTTTAAGGACTAGGGTTAGGGTCAGGATTAGGGTCAAGATTTGTTAGGGTTAGGGTTAGGATTAAGGTTAGGGTTTTGGTTAGGGTTATGGTTAGGTTTAGGATACAGAAAAATTGACGTTTAGATCTGTGACGTCACTCAGAGCCGTTTATATGGGAGAGATACCCAGAAAATCGCATCTAGCGCTTTGAAGATAAGGGGGTCAGGGCTACCCTCCGCCGCACGCACATTTTTTGCAACACGACTCGTAGGAAACTACTTCGAACCTGTGATCTACTTCAAACCTGTGGTCGGCACTGGATTAGTGTATAGTCACGTCACATGACATTTTTCATGTTGCCTAGCAACCACGGCAGGGAAGGGTAGTCTGCACTGTGAGCCGCGGCTTTTTATTGTGACACTGATTCAGATTGCCTTCAGCCTTGCTCAATAACAATGCTCGGCTTTCATATTTATATGCCCATGCTTGCAAACATCTGTGACGTGTGCAGTTCTCTGTTCGCACGTGAAACAACAAGCAAGACCTATGTTTCGACGGTTCGTGGCTTGTGAGCTGCGCCCTTCACGCAATGTGCTAGTACAAGACACCTATGCCGGCTCAGAAACGTAAGCCTCTAATAACTGGGCGCAAAAGAGCGCTTCCGAGCGCAAATGAACGCTTTCGAGCGCAAATGAGCGCTTTCGAACGCAAATGAGCGCTACCGAGCGCAAATGAGCGCTTTCGAGCGCAAATGAGCGCTTCCGAGCGCAAATGAGCACTTACGAGCGCATATGAGCTCAAATGAGCGCAAAATTTTTGCGCTCGTTACCGCTCATTTGCGCTCAGAAAGGCTGAGCGCAAAATGGGCGCAAAATGGGCGCAAAATGGGCGCAAAATTGCTGAGGTGTGGTGAAACTGAGCGCAATTGAGCGCATTTGGGCGCAAATCGGCAATAAGCGCAACTGAGCGCAACTGAGCGCTAACGGGCGCTTATGGGCACTAATGAGCGCTAATGAGCGCAAAATTGCGCTCAGTATGGCTGAGCGCAAATGAGCGTATCTGAGCGCAAAAAAAGACATTTTTCCAGGGATCATTTTGCGCTCGTTAGCGCTCTGAGCGCAAAATGGGCGCAAAGTGGGCGCAAAATGCACGCTAACGAGCGTTAATGAGCACATATGAGCGATGACGAGCACGTATGAGCGCAAAATTTTGCGCTCATTTGCGCTCAGTCATTTTCGAGGCTCTGGAGCGCAAATGAGCGCTAACGAGCGCTAACGAGCGCAAAATTTCCCTAATTTGAGCGCTAACGAGCGCTAACGAGCGCTAACGAGCGCAAATGAGCGCAAATTTGCGCTCAGTTAAGCCTTGCGCAGAACTTTACATTTGCCACTGTACAATCATGAACAAACAATGATGTCGCACACATGAAAATACATGATATAGCGTAGTGTTACACATTCCTCTTCCTGGCGCGTGGTCAATAGTGACGTAGCAGCGTGATCGAATTACGTACACTTAATATCGTTATAACTTAGTGTAGAAAGCAGATAGAGAGCTCGGGTTTTCACTAATCTTAATTATTTGAGGAAACAAAGGTGGTAGTAAAAATAAAATGGGGACTTTGGTGAACGAGTGTAATGGTGTTTCTTGAACGACCAGTTACACCGGTCGTTCGTAGGTACCCATTAACGTCGGTGTAACTGGTCGTTCAAGGACCATTACACTGTACTGAAGTCCCCCATTTTATTTTTACTACCACCTTTGTTCAGAAAGGTACCCATAATAGGGTGGTGTAACTGGTGGTTCAGAAAGGTACCCATAATAGGGTGGTGTAACTGGTGGTTCAGAATGGTAACCATAATAGGGTGGTGTAACTGGTGGTTCAGAAAGGTACCCATAATAGGGTGGTGTACCGTGTAACTGGTCGTTCAGAAAGGTACCCATAATAGGGTGGTGTAACTGGTCGTTCAGAAAGGTACACATAATAGAGGCCTCCTGACACACGGTACCCCGTCCACTTTTGATGGACAGGTTGTTAACAGGCGAATGCCAGGTTCGAAAAAAATTGCAGACAGGTTCTGAACTGAATTAAAACAGGTTTCAATATTTTTTAAACAAATTCCGACGGGTTCTTGTTCTTCTTTGACAGGTTTTGGACAGGATTTGGACAAGTTCTTGACGGGTTTGGGACAGGTTCTCGACAGGGACTTGGACGGGTTCTAGACATATTTTAACCCAGTTTTAGACGGGTTTTGAAACGGGTTTTTCTGCAAGTTTTGACGGGTTTTGGACGGGTTTTGAGAGATTTTAAGACAGTTTTTGACAGGGTTTTGAACGGGTTTTGGATTTATTTTGGTTTTTTTCATGTTAAATTAATTGAATGTAATTATATTAATTTTGTTACACACTGAGTTACATTCTCCATGCGCGACTTTTCTTTCTTCAATCCTGTGGAGTTGTGCAGGAGATTTTGTAGTCGTTTCATTCATTCACGACAACAAGCAATAATGAGAAAGAACAGGGATGACAGGACATATGTGTACATAAGCATATTGTATACGGGAAGAAACATAGAGAGGTACTGAAGATGAATTTTTTAAGATTGGAAATGGTTAAAAGCTCGGTAAGTAGGTCCCTAAATCTAAATGATTAATTTTTAAACTATGAACCTAATAACTAATAACTATGTATAACAATATGAATATCAAGTAAAGAATTAAAGAATTAATCAGTCCTGTAGGTACCAATAAAAAATTATTGAGAAGAATTCTTGGGAGGTGGAATGCTGGGGGTAAATGGTGATGATAAATTTGACACCCATATAGAGGACTAAGAGGTTCAAGCAGGAAATAAGTTACTATTGCTTTATCATTGCTTTCAGCTTTATTGGATATTTCCAACTGCCAAAACGATCAGCAAGCTAAATAGTCGCAATAGTCAATACATTAGGTATATTTAAAAGCGTTGATCAGGAGTGTAATGATTCGGGTTGAAATGTAAACTTTCAGAGAAGCAGAGATACTGAGATAGCAGTCTAAAGTATAAATAAGGGATGTTGGTCCATATATTGCTCATAGGGTTTCGAAAGTGGGGATTGGCACCCCTGCAGACAAAATTTTCCCTGTCCGTTTAAATTAAGTTTTGTCCGTTCATTCATAATTAACTGCAATTCATATTCGATTTGCTGATTTGTCTGTGTCCGTTTTTACTTTTCTTGAGTTACCAAACTACTTATTTACAGACAGTCATACCCACCCCACTCTCTTTGTGGGCTGTGGCAGTAGCTACCTATTTGATAGGTACCATTAGCTTAGTGGCATCTTCTCCTCATCTATTAACCGCAGCAGCATCCTTGCCTAACAAGTTATAATTACATACCAGAGAAGATTCTACCTTCTTACGTTTTAGGTTTCTATTTTCTCATTTGGCGAGAAATAAGGGCATTATACAGCATAGATTATGAAGTAATGACCTGAATCTTGATATACGACTTTGACTTTTGAGTTTTTTGCTGCCATAATTTACTTAAGTAAGTTCGTTTTCGTGGCTTTTCTTGAGTAAAAATTTCTCCGTGTGACAACTGCTTTTTTGTCCAGGGCCGGTTAAATGGCTCAAAAAATTATTCGATTTTTGTCCGTTGAATGTTAAAAAAGCCGGCTAAATAAAGGCCAAAACAACGGACCAATAAAAACTATTCAACGTTTAATGAAAAATGGCCCTATGGGGTGCCGCATCCCCAATTGTCCCTAACTAAAAAAAAGTGGATTGGAACAGGAAGAAATGGGACATTTGGGACAAATGAGACATTTGGGACAAATGGGACAATTGGGACAGAGAGAAATGGGGCAAATTTGGACCAAAAAGTGACTTGCAACTGGTAAAATGGACAAATGGGACAATTGGGGACACATGAAACAGAAAAATGGGTCTAGAAAAATGAATTTGGACAAAGGGAAAAGTGTGACATTTGGGACAAATGTGACATTTGAATAAATGAGCATTTTAAGGACAAATGTGAAATTTATTTCAAATGTATGACACTTTTGGAATAAATGTGTGACATTTGGGAGAATATGAAGCTTGGTGGGACTGAATAAATGGGACTCAAATGGTTGTGTTTGTGGAGCTTTTTAGCATTATTTTCCTCACAAAAAATATTTATGATATAGAAAGATGGCAGTTCCAATGAAAACAACAGCTGTTAAATTTAAATATATTGAACTGACCTACTAACCCCTAGTATGGTAGAGTGAAATAGGGTTTTTTGGGAAAATGGGGCAATCCGTTTGGCCAGATCCCCAACTTTAAACCAACCCCCGCCAGTATCCCCCGGTATCACACCAAGTATCACGCTAGTAAACATGCCAAAGTGGCACGCCAGTATCAGATCATATACTGGCTTTTAACAAAGGCCTCTTTGGGCTTTTGGCGCAAGATGGCGTGATATAAAGTGTTACTGGCGTGCTACTGGCCAAACGGTACCTGCTACTGGCGTGCTATTTTGGATTAAAACGGGTTGTTCTTTTACCATGGTTTAAAAACATAGATATAAATTTCGACAGAAATAGACAGAAATTATTTGAATGAAAAAACAGGCAAATTTGAAAATCACTTTTTTTTCCCATTTTTTCATTTGCCCCCAATTTTCCCCCAAATAAACCCCCTTTTTTTGGAAAGCTCCGTTGATAAAATAACATTCTCGTATCACTATCAGTTTAACTTTAAGACGTTAAATATTTAAACCCTTTCCTTTAAAGTAAGGAGAACTTGGTTATTTAAGTCAGAAATTCCTCTATTGTTCGGTTAATAAGTTGATTTTTGGGGAAAGGGTAAATTTTGGTTTTATTATTCTCGTAACTAGTTCATTAATTATATTTTTTGTTTAGAAGCCCTCTGCGGTCCTTTTCCCCGCCCCTTTTCATGATTTTGGGGCAAAAGCCAAAGTGGTTTTCGATTTTTTGGGAAAAGAAGAACCCCTTGAAAGTTCTAAAAAATTTGGTAATTTTGGGTTTAAATCCTTATTTTCCAAAATCAGACTATTTTTTACATTTCCCACGTTTCCAACACCATTTACTTAATCAGACGTCCTCTTATAATCTTATAGAAAAATGTGAAGTCAAAATTTAAAATTAAGGGAAATTATTGGATTTCGGCCCCTGGGCCCTTTTTCCTTTGTTTCATTAATGATAATTTAAATGATGCCAAGGAAGCAGGGCCGAATTATAATTCGCCAATCTTTTTTTATAATTATTTTTTAACCAGTTCCTTTCTTTACTACTACTAGAAATCCTATTAATTGGTACAAAAAGTTTTTTTTATCAATTTTTTTTTCCCAAAAGTAAAAACGTCTTGTCTTAACAAGTAAAAAATTTTGAAAACAACCCCATTGCCTCACTTCTTTACTCCTAAATTAAAAGGGGTATAACTGGGGTTCAATTACTTGACAGTTGAACGACGTTTAAACCCGGATGAATCAATCTGTTCGGAATATGAAGCTGCTGGGTCCCAAATTTTAATTTGCTTTGGGAAAAAAAGCAGAAAATATAGCATCTAAATTTTTCGGGATTTTGACTTTGAATTCCCCTGTTTACCCCGGGTAGGCGTTTATTCAACTTTGCCGATGAGCGCTGATCAACGCCGATCGGAAATTTTCAAATGACCTTTGCAAAAACGCCGACTCGGCGCCGATCGGCGGGTAATCAATTTATCAGCGCCGGTTGGGCCGTCGGCGGGACCCCCGATCCCGGGGCTGATTCCCCGATGGGAAAACGGAAAATTTTCATCGGCGGTCGTCGGCGCTGATCGGGCGATCGGGGCCGATCGGCCCGCGGAAAACGGCGCTGTCGGCGCCCATCCCCCCAAACGGCGCCGATCAGGCCATAAAAAAAACCCGTATAAGGGAAACTGTCCCGGGGCATTTTATTCCCGATTTCCCGGGTTTTATGGGGCCCATCGGCTGATGGGAAAACCCAAATTTTTAACTTTTCAAAAAATTGGGTATCCCGGTTTTTTTCGCATTTTTAAAGATCGGATCCTTTTTGGTTTTTCAAACATATGTTTTTAAAGGTTTTTTAAAAATTTGGGTTAGGGGTTTTAGAATTAGGTTTGTTGGGGTTTTGGGGTTGGGGTTTGGGGGTTTGTAGGGTTAAATCAAACCCCAAAACCCCCCAAACCCAAACCCCAAAACCCCCGTCCCCCATCCCAAAATAAACCAAACCCCAACCCAAACCCCCCCCTAAACCCTTACCAAAACCCCCCCAAACCCCCAACCCAAACCCCAACCCAAACCCCAAACCCCCAAACCCCCCCCAAACCTTTTAAAATAACCCCAACCCCAACCCCAATCCAAACCCAAACCCAAAACCCCAAAACCCCAAACCCCAACCCAAACCCCAACCCAAACCCCCAACCCCAACCCAAACCCTTAACCCCAAAACCCCTTTCCCCCAACCCCCAAAAAACCCCAACCCGGAATCAACCCAAATCTAAGCCCAAACCCCAACCCAATCTTAAACCCAACCCAAACCCCAAACCCCAAAACCCAAACCCCAAAACCCCAAACCCCAACGTTAAAAATGTAAAAAATATGAATTGCAAACCATAACGATCCTGATCGTTCAAATGCGATAAAAACCCCCGATATCCAAATTTCCTTTTGGAAAACTTAAAAATTTGGAAAAATTTATCAGGGCCCATCGGCCCGATAAAAGCCGGGGAAATTTTGAATAAAACGCCCGGACAGCTTCCCATACAGGGCCCATCGGCGCCATCGGGGGATCGGCGCCGGCAGGCCCTCGAAGGGTAACCCGGGGCTGATCGGGGCCGATCAGCGCCGAAACCCCCGATGAAAAGTTTCCCATTTCCCCTCGGGGCCGATCAGCGCCGATCAAGGCCCAGTCGGGGATTTTAATGTTGGGCTTTTGCCGGAAATTTTAAAATTCTATTGGGCTGGGTCGGCGCTGAACAAACGCCGACCAAAAAAACCTTTCAAAGGCCTTTTTAAACCCCTTTTTTCCCCCATCGGCCGATCAAACGCTGATCCCGCGCCCGATCCGGGGCCCATCGCCCAATTTGTTAAATTTGAACCAAATGGGAAATTTAAACGGCCTCAAAATATAATTTCTGCTGGCCTTCCGGGGGAATTTTTTCGGGTTTTTCCCCGCAAAGGGTAAAAAGGATCAACAATCACATCAACCAACCCGGGAAAAGGTTTTTAAAATAAAAGGGCCCTTTGGACAATGGGGAAAAGTTACAACACGGGTTTTATTTCTACAACCCGTGACACTGTTTGACCGAGAACCGTTATAAAAAACACATTAACCCCTTACGACAAGGATACCGTTTGTCAGACATTGTTTGATTTTCCTTTTGACGAATCGGGGGGGCGCCGTCCCGAAATAATGTTTTAAGATGTCTGACAATAACACCTTTACAGCACGTAACGCTGAAGTCTCGGGAACAGCGCTAAAACTGCCACTTTAGCACTTAATTCGGCCTGAATGTGTGTTTAACGCCCGTACCGTGTAGTAACGTCCTTACTGTTTTCGTAACAATTTCCCTTTTCTAACGGCGTTACTTTTAGTAACTGCGTAACTGTGTCGTAACGGTGTTATTGTTTTCAAGACCTACTGTGCTTTAAGGTGGGAACATGTTTCGTAGAAATGAAAATGTTTTATCGTTTCTGCCACGTCTACCTTCGAAACTGGTTCATGTTGTTGTGTGATTGTACCTTTAGTGTTTGTTACAACCCTTTGCAAGGGAAAAAATAAAAAATCACCTGCACGGCCAGCAAAAATTTTATTTTTTTTTGGGGAAAAACCCCAAATGTCCATATCGTTCAAATTTAACAAGTTACGATCAGCGCTGATCGGGACCGATGAGGGGAAAAAGGCGTTTAAAAACCCCCCATGCAGGGTTTTTGGGCGGCGCTGATCAAGTGATCAACCGATCAGTTTATTTTATACCCATCAGGGTATGACCGCCGATGAGAATCTTTAAATTTCCGATCGGCGCTGAGATAAAACCCCCGATCGGCCCCGATTTACCCAATTTTTAAACTATCATATATCTTTTAAATTATAAGTAACTAATATGAAGCGCCCCTTTTCGTATGGGTTTACTATGAAAAAAAATCACTAATAAATTAGCCCCGATATTCATCGCATTAAATTTAAATCTTAAACTTATATACCCTATGGCCAGTATTAACTAAAACTTTATAAGTATACAATTCTATTCTTTATGCGGGGAATTTTACCCCAGGGGGAATTTCTATATCAGCACATACCTTTTTTTTTTTGGGTTTTTCAATAATGAATACTTTCGTTTAGCAAAATGAATACCCTTTGGGTCTTTTATGGGGTTTTTAATTTGGGGATTTTTTAAAAATCCCCCTAAAATTTAACCTACCCAAAATTTTTCCCCACAATTTTCTCCCCATTTTTCAACCCTTTTTAAATTTCTTTAAAATATCTGTACCAAAACAAAATAAAATTTCGTTTCGAGATGAGTTTTCAGATAGTTACAGATTTTGTCAAAATCAAATGGTTAAAACAATTGAAATTCAAAAATTTGAACAGTAATTAAATGAAGCAGGGCTCAGGGGAAAACGATCAAGAATTTGGTTTTTAATTTTTAGAATTAATCTATTTTTTTCCCTTGCTTTCCGCAAAAAAAACTTTTTTTTGTCAGCAAAAGTTAGAAAAATCCTAAATTTTTTTTGGTTGGGGAAATTTTGGGGGTTTTGAAAAAAAAATCCCCTATTTTCAACCACCAAAATTTCAAACACCCAATTTTTAACCATATAAATAGACCTCCCAAGGTAATTTTGATAAAATTTTTTAATTTTTAAGAAAAAAAAAGATCATTGTTTCATCTTATATAAATTTATAAGCATATGCTTTTTATAGACATCTTTGTTCTTAATAACTCTACGGTTTTTTATAAATTTAGCATATTATTCAATGGACTTTTTACGGGGTTTTTTTCGGGGTTTTGGGAAGGTTTTGGGCGGGGTTCATGACGGGTTTTGGGCCGTTATTAGACGGGTTTTACCGGGGTTTTGGGGCCGGGGGGAACGGGTTTTGAAAAGGGTTTTGGACGGGCTTTGAACAGGTTCATGACGGGTTTTGGGCCGGGGTTTTTAAAAAAGGGTTAGACGGGTTTTGAAGGTTCCCTAACTGGGTTAAAAAAAGGTTTCGACAAAAAATTTCGACAGTTTTGGGCGGGTTCAGAAAAGGGTTTGTGACAGATTAAGAAAATTTTGGACAGGTTTTTTTCAGGTTTGGCCCCGGTTATTGACAGGTCTTGAACGGGGTTTTGATTTCTTTTTTAGAAGATTGGGACGGGTTCTTA